>JZLH01S0094682.1:5406-31000 GCA_001188425.1 Eucidaris tribuloides | reverse complement strand
TACTACTACTACTTGGACTACTAGTACTACTGTTCCTACTACTATTACTACTACTACTACTACTACTGCTGCTACTACTACTACTACTACTACTACTACTACTACTGTTCCTACTACTATTACTACTACTACTACTACTACTACTACTACTACTACTACTACTACTACTACTTCTACTACTACTTCTCCTCCTACTACTACTGCTACTACTACTACTACTACTACTACTACTACTACTACTACTTCTCCTCCTACTACTACTACTGCTGCTACTACTACTACTACTACTACTACTGTTCCTACTACTATTACTACTACTACTACTACTACTACTACTACTACTACTACTACTATCTTCTACCTCTACTACTACTGCTACTTACTACTACTCTCTACTATACTACTACTACTACTACTTCTCCTCCTACTTACTACTACTGCTACTACTACTACTACTACTACTATTACTTACTTCTTCTGCTTACTACTTCTTACTGGTGCTGATCATCGTCAGTTCTGTAGCATCATCGATCATGGGTCATTATCATGATAATTATTCATTATTCTCTTCACCATTCTCCTCCTCATCATCATTATCAACTTCATCATCATGATGATCATCAAAGATCATGATCAAGTCATGCATATCATCTCATCTTCATCATCAAATGCATCATGATCATGATCATGATCATCTCAATCATCAATCATCGCTCGTCGTCATCATCATCGATCAGGTCATCATCATCATCATCATCATCATCATCATCGCCATCATCCTAGCAACTTCAAAATATCATTACCACTTCCCCATTCCAAAAGGGGGAATGACAGACAAGCGTCGTACTCTTCTTGAATCATTATAGGAAAATGTATTAAGTGCGTATTGTTACGGAACTACTCGATAACATTCATGTGATCCTTGATAAAGGATATGATGGCGGAGTCTTTTAGAAATGAGGTCAAAATCCTGCTTAAAATGTATTTCTATGAAATGTTAATAAAACAACAACTATTAATATAAAGTAACCTTTTCTGGCATAATCAAATCAAAAACACTAATTTCAATCGTTTCTGGCGTGATTTGTGAACAATTTGTGTCAAGAGAAGAAGAGGACACCGATAAAACAAGTGTTCAATGTTGCAACCTTCCCTTTAACCCAATGCAACGGTGGCGGTACCTTTAAATTGACAATAAGCTGCAAAAAGCACCAAGTATTTACGGTGTATAACGCACCATATATCTTACGAGAGTGGTGTTGCAGTCCCCTTATTCATCCCTATTCTTTCCACCATATCGTTCATCTTTACTGCCACAATCATTTGTGTCTGTCAAATTAGTACTACTACCACTACTACTACTACTACTACTACTACTACTACTACTACTGATAATACAGGGATTTATCTTCTACCAACTTTGATCTGATTTAGTTATCATTAGCTGTATTTATAATGTACAGCTCGACATTTCTACAATTTAAATACATCTCCTTTTAAAATAGTGATATGAGGAAATGAAATTCGATCATTTCAAACTAGATACAATTTTGAAATTTTAAATTCAACACAAAAATTGTTTCTAATGATGGAGACCCTCTATTGCAATATAGGATGATTCTCAAAGGATGTTAATAATTCTCGTGTTATTTATTATTCTTCATCCGAAGTCTTTTTTCTTTTCGCAGAAGTAAATCAAATGACAATGCACATAATAATGTGAGGACCACAAAACAAAGTCGTAATTACCAAATTTACCATAAAATATTTTAACACAAAACAGCATACTTCCGACAAAAGTCTTCGAAAATATAGAAAAAAATAACATAATGTGCCACACATATAGTGGAACAAATTTCAGCTTGTTTATCTTACATCATCAAAAAGTTTCATCATATTATATCACAATCACATGCATCGTAATCTTAACTTATCAGATGGAGTCTATTGTTTGTAAATATCACCATCCTCGTTGTCATTGCATAATAATTGCAAGCTAAACACATACAAAATAATGTCTAGTACGATGGTGTATTGGTTGTAAAAAAGATGATATGAAATTTGTATTCTGATAGTAATGTGCCATTATTAGTATTTTTTTTAAATATCATTAAATGCTTATGTTTTCACTAAGTACGGTACATGTACACTGTACCGGTATACTGTTGACAATTATGTTATATACGTAAGGAAATACATATTTTGGTTTGTTTTAATTGCCTGTATATCGGCGGAACGAAAACATGAGTCAAGTGCGTTTCCTGCAAATGACTGAGAACTAAAAGCCCCTCTTAAAATGTCACGGTACATACAACATACCTATTTATATAATTTATCAGGAAATTATGAGATGTTATGCACATTGGAGGCTTTCAGCGCACGATATTTCCAGTAGCTACTTTTAGCTTAGTAGCTACATTTCATTTCATTTCATTTCATGTGCAAACATAAAATAAATCAATATAACAAACTGATATACAATAAGGAAAGGAGTTACACAATTTCAATCGAAAATACAATAAGAGAAATATGATGTAAACTTCATGAGTTGGTATCAATGAGATTTATATTGTCGTTTATATTGTAAATGCCCGTAACTTTTCATATGAAATATTTCCTTTGTGAAGTCTTTTCTGTCTACAGCTACGTCATGTAAGGGAGGAGAAAAATACCCTTCAGAAAACATCGCGAATCACGTCATCAATTTGGTAAAACTTCCGCACCACCTCCCCTCCATGAGTCGGGATGGTGGAATCCGGGAGCCCGCTGTAGTTTCCTTGTTGTGTTTCTGACTGACAAGTGTTCCTCCACTTGTTTATGTTCTTGTGAGTAATAAGTTTACTGTCATATGAGTTGATTTTCATTGAATCCGCCATCAGGTTATGAAATGAAGCAATTAAAATCGCACAACTGCCACAATAATATACGTGAGTTTATGCTTAAAAATCAAGTAAATGAGTTCATAGCGAAGGTGGTGCGATTCTCATTGTTTCAATTTATACACTGATTCGATGAAAATCTACGCAAATAACACAAAAACAAGCAGAAACGCATTCGTGTTTTTCTTTCTGGAATGTGTCTATTCATTTTTGCTACGCTAAGCTTTGGGTTAATTAGTCGTAATACTAGTCAAAGTGAATATAAAGTTTGGATGTTTGATAATAAATTTCTTTTTAAACATTATTATTAAAGTAGATAAAACAATGGATTGGTCACCGTGTGCATAATACATTTTTAGGACTTGTTTTATGAGCCGCACTGTATGTTTTTAGAATATTGTCATCACTTTCTCATCAACTTGGTGTGATCAATTTTATTTTTATAGTTGTAATTTCAAAACATCTCCTTTGGCAAGCAGCTTTGATTGTTAATTTTCAAATTTGCATCAATCGATTGAATGAATGAATGAATGAATGAATGAATCAATCAATGAATCGATGAATCAATGAATCAATGAATCAATGAATCAATCCATCAAATGAGTCAATCAGCAAAACGTGCATCATTTACACAGTAAATGATACAGCTGTACTTTGCAAATGAGTAGATAGGTCGCGGCAGTCATTTTATGTGCTTTTATTTGGGACCGAGTAATCCCTTTTCGAAAAGCATTCTCTCATTGTTGAATTCATGATTTGATAAGTAATACGTTCGTCATATCAGGTTGATCAGACATTTTCTTTGAAAGTGTTGTAGGTCAAAGTCTAGAGACGGTTCTGGCTTGATGGGATTGGAACCCAGGATCTGCTAATCCTTAGCCAGTGGTTATAACGACTACAGTATAGTGCATTTCCGAGCTTTTTGGATTGTCGCGGACAGGACATCTAGAAATTTCATTTTCTTGTAAGAATAAGACTACTGAAGAAATTAAGCTAATATTTGTACATGTGAAAAACCTGTGGGCTGTGCCTGTATGAAATAGATATCAGAAAAAATTGGGCAGCATGCTTCACTTTGATTGGTGGAAAGTGCAGCGTCGCGGACAAGACATACTGTGACATGGGTTTTGAAATGAAGTTGTAAAAGTCCAAAAGTCTGTGAGTTTACGGGACTTGATGAAATATGATCTTGATACAAATGAAGTTTAGTAAATATGCTTTACATGAATCAGTGTGGTTAATAAATATTTGCCACCGTTAACTAATTACTTGATTAATTACAGCGTCGCGGACAGGACATTTTGTCACAATGCTGTATTGTATATGTTTAACACATAAAGGTATACATTTAATGTTAAAAAAACCTCAATTACATGTACAGTAGGATCCGAAAGTTCAGAAAACTTAGTAAGAAACTTATGAATATATTTTGTCTAAATCATAACAAAAAAATATGTACCAAAGTACTAAACTACTAATACCATACAATGTTATTCAACATCAAGGTTTGTCAATGTAAAACAACATGTACTGGTATACGGTAGACAACAGTGCAATCACCAACGTATTCAATGAGTAACTGTTGTAGCAGCCCCTTATCTAAATAAGCAAAACAAAAATGTAGTCAAATAGCAAATGGGACCAGCATATAAATCTGAATCTTATTTCTTTAGCTGTGTATAGGTTTCATTCGTTCCTTTAAAGTAGATGATACACAGACAAATGCACACACAAATGCATACAATATTATGCACATTCAAATGCAAATACTGTACATGTACATGTGTTATGTATGTATACTCACAGCTACCTTAAATTTTCCTCTAAATACATAACACAAACACATCCATAATCATACACATAACACACAAACATACTTTATACTCATACACACACATACAGACACAACAAATAAAAAAAAAAAGATTTTGTGTGATTAAAACAAATTGTCCTGTCCGCGACAAAAGTGTCCCGTCCGCGACGTTTTTGTCCGCGACGACAGATTTTCATTAGTCCCTAACTTTAAAAACGTTTTTTTTTTTTTAAAGATTCTTGATTTATAGTTGATATTAAATGCCCCCATCTTTAATCCAGAGAAAATAAATCTTACTTTATGAAAGTGCCAAACTGCAGTGTAATTAAAACTTTTTTATACAAAACGTCGCGGACATGACAATTGCCTTTTATGACGGCCAATCAGAAGAAAGCATTTCCAGAGGGGTTGCCATGGTAACCATTTCCTGAATTCACATGGAATGCCAATTATGTTTACACATAGAATGTGGGTGTAAATATTTTTTCATTAATGTAGAATTTTCAAAAATGCATGTGTTTGTCCTGTCCGCGACGCAAAATGCTCGTTTTGGGGAAAAATCACATGTTTTCATGACTTTCCATCAACTTGCGCAGAAAATCAAAACAAGTACAGTTAACTTCAGACATTACACATTTTAAATTTCATAAAATATTAAAGAATATGTTAAGTTCATTTTTTAAGATTCATGTCGCAAATAGCTCGGAAATGCCCTTTAACAACACATTGATTGTACTACCTGGTCTGTCTTCTTACATCATGTAGTGGAAGCTGAAGTATATCCATCATTGCCCCCAAAACAATATAAAAATGACTACACAGTAAAAACGCTGTTTAAAATATTTGAACAACTGTATACCGTTGTTTAAGCCTGTCACTCTAACAACATTGTTTTTAAACAACCATGATTGTCGAATCCGTCTTTTAAACAATATTGGTTAAAATTTGAACAGCGTTGTTCAAATCTTAACCAATATAAAGACGGATTCCACAATCACGGTTGTTTAAAAAACAATGTTGTTAGAGTGACAGGCTTAAACAACGGTATACAGTTGTTTAAGATATTTTAAACAGCGTTTTTACTGTGTTTATACAACTGTGTATATACAACGTTCATGATCAAATGCTGAATATGAACCAATTGATTTCAATCCATTTAGTCCATGATATTAAAGCCCAAATTACACTTATACATGTAAAACCAAAAATAATTAGTTAACTTTCCCTTTAATTACATTATTTTATAGAATGCTAATACATATATTTTAATGTCGTATTAAATAAAAATCATCTTTAAACAACGAATCAAATGAGTTGCATGCATGATAAAAGAATTGTCGACACCCACTATTTTGAGCGTTGATTGGGTTTGTACGTGCTATTGACTTGTTTTCCTCATGTCATATGAGAATGAAAACACCATATTGTTATCATTATCCGATAGTGTCATGGCGCCATTTCAGCATATGGGTTTTCGTTAATTCGTTTTGGTGAATCGATATCGATGGCATAAATCGTTTGATAGAGTTACATGTGTCCAAGGGTAAAGGAAGTTGATTATTCCTACATGTAAACCATTTGGAATCCACTTGCATTGAAAACCCAAGTGACGTTGTAAAGCCATATGCATTTTTTTACAGCAGTATACCCGTTGCAATATCACTATCACCTATAACGGCAACTATTAATTTCACCATCACCACCACTATTACTTCTACACAACAACCATCGCGGCAGCTATCATAACAACTAACATTGTCACTACCATTATCAACACCATCGCTACCACTTTCACCAATATCATCATCATCATCATCATCACCATCATCATCATCACCACCACCACCACCACCACCACCATCACCACCACCACCACACTACCACCACCACCACCACCACCACCATTATCATTATCACCACCACCACCATCATCACCACCATTATCATGATCATGATAATTATCACCAGCACTATACTGTCATCACCATCACATTAAACATGGTAAGGACGCTGTTTAACATTTTTGGAAGCTTTGTTTTAAAAAGCCAAACTTCTGATATCTGAGCTACACGATAGTGCTTAAATGGACAAATGAACACCCCCAGAACACAAATACTTAGACAGTCATATTGCTACTAGCAAAATATGTACAGATAAATATCAATTCAATTCAATTCAATTCAATTCAATTCAATTCAATTCAATTCAATTCAATTCAATTCAATTCAATTGATATAAATATCAATACATGAATTAATGTCCACGGGACAAAAATTCGATAAGTCATCAGTCTTTGGGGGAAAACGGGAATGGTCGTTCATTGATTTTCACTTTTTAAAAGCACTTCTTGATCGTTTTGAACTGCATTTTTCAGGGCTGAATTCTAAGGACTTATTAGAAACACAAGTTAGTAATATGTAGTATCATGTAGCTGACATTTTTTAAACTGGAAACATTGTTATGCTAAAGGATGCCTTTAATTCTCACTACACAATTTCCTTTATCAACATCATGACCTCCACCACTACCACCACCATCACCACCATCACCACCACCACCACCACCACCACCACCACCACCACCACCACCACTATCACTACCCCCATCACCGCCACTACTACCACCACCACCACCATCAGCATCAGCATCAGCATCAACATCTATACATCATTATCACCATGATCAATTTTATCGCAGAGCTACCAAATACCAATACATTTACTATACCATCACTAAGTCTAAAAAGGGTGTGAGGTTACAGAGCTTTAACACTTGGGTTCATTTTATACACATGCATTGAATGATGGTACTTGTTTTTAGTTTTCACCGATTTCAGCATAACTTGTTGTTTGCTGATATTATTTGATTATCCTAAAGATGAAAAAGAAATGAATACAGATGGATTGTCGACCATCTGACGTTATAAGTTAATTTTGTTTTTAATGTGACTAGTTGTGACACCATTTCCTGTCTGGTACGGTACATCGCTTACGTAAATCAGTTAGAAGAGAATTGTGTCTTCAGATATTTTTGAAATAAGTGAAGTTTAGTGGCATTTTTGGAAAGATCGGTCACGTGAAAATGTGACAAAATATGGAATCGGACACCTAACTTATGACCGTGAATGGAACAACATAACAAAGAGGATCTGTGCCCGGCAATGCGGCAATGTTTACGTTGATACCATCAGTTTTTATAGTGCTCCATCTCTAAGCAATTCACAACTTTTTAAAAAAAATAAGTTAATTTATGTTCATTAACAACTTTGTAGTAATGCTGAAATCAACGTTAGTATTAACTTTGGTCCCTTCATGTGGACTTTTTTGTTGCCAAATTGAGAAAGTTTACAGGAGTGGACAAAAGCTATCCAAATAAATACCTAGGTTAATCGAAGCAGGGACCTCCCTGAATAAAGCATTGACAAGCTATCTATTAATAATCCTTCATACAATGGTTAATTTTGTATAATTACGAATCATGATAAATTGGTTCATTTTCAGCAAAATCTTATGATCATTGCATACATAAATAAGTCAGGATTGTGTGTCTTCAATCCAATTTTACAGGAAATATTTGACTTGAAATGACTTCATGCACTTCAAAACTTGAACAAAGTTTAAGGTGAAACATTGATTCTGTTTGGGGCTTCCCCTGTCCATCGAATAACCGTCTTGATTAAGCAAACGATTGCGAAAATGGTAACTGGCAAACAACAACGGCAGATCAATGCAATTATTTTCGTACATTGGTGAAAATTTGTGATCGTTGAATTGTAACCACAATGGCATGACACACACGGTGCAGAAGAAAATTAGTTTCGATGTTTTCGATAAAGCGTGACAATGTACACCATTGTAGAAGAATACTTTGGTCGATTACTGTATTATGCGTTTTATACGAACTTCTGTAGAATTTCCTGATTTTGGTAAACAACATATTTCGAAAGCGTGTTCATGCATGGGTGCAATGTAAGGGTATTTGTAACAATGGTCACAAAATAAGCAATAGCATGCATATTCGTTAGCACCTCTGCAACGGTGCTCATTTAACCAACAAACGGCATAATAGCTACTATACTGTTGATGCTTCTAGAAAACAGAGTCTAGTACAATGTTGACAGTAAGGGTGCAAAAGGGATTCTGTATAACACCCAATGAATTCTGAAAAGTGTATAGGCCTACTTCTCTAGGATCAAGCTTTACTCGGTACTATGAAAGTATAATTGTACAAATAAATTAATAGGGCATTTTCAAGCCCTAAAGCTCTTCCATCCAAAACACGTCACATGTTTTTAATGAAAAATATTATGCAATCCCCAATTTTTATGCAATCCCCAAATGTTAAAATCTGAAATTAGTTTCAAAATAAAGCACCTTCAAACTAGGCTTTTATAGATGTGGTATTTCTATCATATGGATAATTTTCATATGCGATATCATATAAATTCATAAAGAATTGGGCACAAGTAATGAGTCAATGCTGGTCATAATCTTAGTTCTGAACGAATTATAAAAAAATTCTCAGAAATACACCATCATTGTTATGGCGTAGTCGATCCGTTTTTTGTATTTTGCTGTCCCCCTTTCGATCAGCTATCCACTTTAACAACCATTTTATTAAGCACAATTTTCTCGCAAATTCGGGTCTATTCGACCGTTCCACATCATGCCCACGTGGACTGACAGAGTCTCTTTTCAGACGCTAACATTGTATCATTAGTGTGAATAAATATCGGTTAAACATTTAACCCAGTGTTTCGTGAGTCTATTGATTACCGTTACCTTCCTCATGCATTTTCAAAGTGATGGTAAAATGCAAAACAATTTTGTTAAAATATCCAGACTTCTCGGAGTCATGATATCAGAATGATGATAAAAAAAATCAATGAATTTTTTTTTGGTCTCGTGTTGCCGTAGAGTCAACATTCGTACAGGTTATTCGCGGTTTTCCCCGCTGGCAAGTAGCCAGATGAACTGTGGAAAGGAAAAAATATGAGAGCTATTCAATCAATATTTGTACACAATAATATCATGATGTGGTGGGTGGATAAATAGGCCTAGGCTCTACGTAGACCTTCATTTCAGAGTGTATTATTCAAAGCTTTGAGAGAGAACAGTTTGAATCAGAGATGGTTCCATGCACGCAAAACTGCGCCGTGTGAATTAATGGCTGACAAACTTTTATAAGTTAGTTACCTTCCGAACTTAAATTGATTTCGTTGTGATATCAATTAAGTAAAATATATAAATGCTGAAAATTATTCAAGCTCCATAAAACCATGTATCTAGTGTTCTACCTATCATTCAATTCATCCATCCACCTTTTTATCTATCCATCTATCGACCAATCGACCAATCGATCAATCAATCGATCAATCAATCAATCAATCAATCAATCAATCAATCAATCAATCAATCAATCAATCAATCAATCAATCAATCAATCAATCAATCAATCAATCAATCAATCAATCAATCAATCTATCTATCTTTATATTCATCTATCAATCTATAGCTATCTATTTCTACTTATCTATACGTACAATGAAGTCCAGGTAACATGTTTAACGGCAATACATAATTGGCTTGAGGAAAAACAAGTGCTAGTTGTCTCGTCACACAATATCAAAGGATATGGGCTTATATGCACCCCCTGTGATTTATGTAATGCCTTTACAATTAGGATAAGTTAGTTTTACGTTCTCCAAAATAGTTAAGGTCTCACATAAAACAATTTATTTCCTTCTCTAGGGGACAGACTACCAGCAACCCATATTTGGTCATTTTCGAACTGAATTCAAGTTGTATTGACTTCAAGCGGGAAGTTAGCCATTGAAGGCCTGAAAAGCCCTGGTGTACGTTAATTAACCCATCACTTCCGGAAACCGGACGGACTTAAGTTAAGCATGTGGGAATCATTTAGCCAGGGCACAAAAGGTATAACATTCAAACAATGCTAAGCAACCGGTTGCTTAGTAACCAAACATTTTACTTCTACTCCAAGTTTCACAACCAATTAATAACGTATACAGTTCATGTATAGGATCCTGTTCGATATATTGCCTACACACCTTTTGGTTGGCAAGGTCACTATTTATGTGGCTATAGGCTACTGCCCAACATTGGTATTATACTGACCAGGAACTTCGTTGTGCCAATTACCTTCCTCCACAACTCTATTAACCAGATTTGTGTTGACCACAAACGAGGGGTACGAACATACGTCAAATACAACCAACTGTTTCTAGGGTGTGTATACATAAACATAATAGTAATCATACATAATCATGCACTTGGATATTTCCGTGCAATTATAATGCATATGAAGTAAACGGAAATAAAGAGTTCAACATTGCAACTATTAAGCATGAGATAGTGATATTCAAATATCAAATACAGGTATCATAGAAAAATGAGGGAGATGAAGAGATGAGAGAACACACAAACGCAGCAACATGGCATAGAACCGATACGGATAAAACTGAATGGAATTTGATTGAGGAATTCATCCAACAGTGGTTGAACACTGCTAGATAATGATGATGATGGTGTGGTGGTGGTAGTGGTGGTGGTGGCAATGATGATGACGACGATGCTTATGACGATGATGCTTATGATGATAATGATGATGATGACGATGATGATAAAGAAGGTGATGAATATCCCCGCTAATCCACTGCAGAGATTGTCACTTTCAATGGACTGATAAAAATGTGTCTTATTCTTCCTGTTTTGAAAATGTAATTTATATATCACGAATAAATGTTGGCAGATTTTGAAAATGATCTGATAGCATCTTTTTTTATAACTCGTAGAAAATGTAATTGATAGAAATAAAATATGATGTTGTTTTTAAAATCGAAATGCAAACTTAAAAAGGGGCACTATCTCTTGCTTTAATGTAGCATCAATTTGTTTCATGTTAGCTTATACTGTCATCTCTGTTAACATTGTAGAAAATTTGTCAGGATAATAAACAAAATCGAAAATTGTATGTATAAAAGTTGCAAAATAGTAATATGAGTACATTCAAAATTGTCACCTGCATACCCGCAACTTGCCAATATAAATTAACACATTTTCTCATTATTATCCGCGTGGAGTAGAAATCCAATATACCTTTGGTTAACCGTGATAATATTTTGAAATACATTTTGGGGAACTACATAATACTTCCTCCATTATTCTGCCTAACACTTTTAATCGATCATTCCAGGTTGCAACGTATTCATTGAATTGTTGCGCAATAATTGGATTTTATATGTACGCAGCAAAACACAAACTTTCTGTCAGCCGTCACAAACTCAAAATCTCTCAAATGGGTAATCAAGGTGTTAAAATGTTTCATTGCGGGAAAGCAAAGTTTACTATGTTATTAAATCTTCTGTCAACCGTCATAAACTCGAAACCTCTCAAATGGGTAATTGAGGAGTAAAAATGTTTCAGTGCGAGAAAACAAAGTTCACTATGTTTATTGACGATGAGGTACACAGAAAAAATTATCAAAACTTTGGATAAAGCAATGACGATGGGCTGTGCAATTTGATTGATGTATAGAATTGAATTTGATTTCGTGGTATATACTCTTTACATGTCTAATCTGCAGAAAACAGTCAGCATTTAATCAATATGAAATAAAGGAAGGCAGTGGAGTGAGTGGACCAACTACATTCAATGGCGAAGAGGGGGGTGTGGAGGACATTAAAAGGCTTGTGGAGTACAAACTAGGATGAAATGTGATAACAGGATACGCAATGACGTACTTAACTAATATTACTTCATCAAAATTATATACATTTTAAATACATTCGCCTGATGAGACATGGCGGTTAGGTTTATACGTAACAATAAGCCAGTCTTATCTCAGACATGCGTACTTTTTATTTATTTTTGTAATAACTGCATCAACTTTAAAATATGTCTTGACTGACAGCTCTTCCACCATGATTGTTGATGGTTCAAAAGATTACTATTCCGTTTCGCCAACGACACCTGTAGATTAGAATTAAATAAAATAGAAATAATTGAAATGAGGAAGAACAATGTTTACTTTATTTTTCGGCACGCACAATTTGTTAAATTGTACAAAGGCAGTATTTGACATTTGAATATTTAATATTATTGAATCTGAAATTTGTACCCTAAATATATCTCATAGTTCTAATAAGTACATGACACATGGGCGCAAATCCGTTTTCAAATGTCGGGGGGACATCACATGCAGGAATCTGCCCAAACCATATTTTGCCAGCCAAAATTTTTCTAACCTGCCAAATTGCCAGCACAACAATTTCTGACAAGCGGGGGGGGGGGGGGGGGGCGCCGTCCAAAACCATATTTTGCAGCCAAATTTTTCTAACCTGCCTAATTGCAGCCAAAAATTTCTGACAAGCGGGGGGGGGGGGGGCGCCGTCCAAAACCATATTTTGCCAGCCCAAATTTTTCTAACCTGTCAAATTGCCAGCCAAACACAGTTTTTTTGCCATGCACATGCAAATTCGTGGGGGGGGGACATTTGATATTGTGTCCCCCACCTTCAAAATCGTGGGGGGGGACATGACCCCCCGTCCCCCCCTGGATTTGCGCCCCTGCATGATCAACATAAATATTACTGTGTAGTATACGTCAAACTTTAATACATGGTCGATTATGGCAAAAATGTTTAACTTCTAAAGCCATGCATGTTGCAGTAAATTCACTCCAGAGGGACGCCATGCCCAAGTTTATGTCTCGATTTGTTGGCTTTTTTAGAATGTAACAAAAATTTAAAAAGTGTAATGAAACACTGAAGATTAAAAGCCAGCAAATTGAAGAAATACAACACTTTTACAAAACACTTATTTTTGTGGAATGTAAAGCTTATAACTGAAACTGCTCTATCCTACGTTACATAACCATCCATGTGTTCATCTCTACGTTGTCGACTCAGTTCACATTGTAATAAACAAAAACAACAACAAACTTTGGTATGAAGAGGAAAAAACACTGCGTACCAGTATGTCAAAGTGCACTTGAAAGATTTACTGGTTGCCGTTACAAATGACGCTCGATACATTTGGCTCCGATTTTCCCAGAAAACGAAGGGTATCGCTTTTACGTCTTTTGGCCAGAAACCAAATAATACCGCGTCACCATCACAAGCTGTGTGCTAAAATTTCGTAACACCACTGCAGCGATATTGCATCAAATAAAACAATATTGATCAATATAGTAATATTTTTTGGAAATTTTTCTTTTCAAAAGTTATTATTACATAAGTGAAATAAGTTATTCGTAAAACAAGTGGAGTCGTGAAGAATGTGCATATAGTCAATAGGTCGTTAATAATTGTTCCACGCATTTCGTTATCACCGAAATATTTTCAAACATTCCACAGTCATTTATGACTTTATTACTGACGTCATATTGGGCAAAGAAACTGTTACTGACATTTAGAAATCGATAATATAATAGTTTTACCACGGAAAATGTTCAAAATAGAAATTTCAACAATTACAAAGATCTTGTAAAATTTCTAGGATTTGCATATGCCCTCGGGAAGACAAACAATCTTACATTATAGTTATTTGGCCGTATAGGTACGAAATCAATTGACGATGTTGCA
Organism: Eucidaris tribuloides; assembly: GCA_001188425.1. Classification (NCBI taxonomy): domain Eukaryota; kingdom Metazoa; phylum Echinodermata; class Echinoidea; order Cidaroida; family Cidaridae; genus Eucidaris; species Eucidaris tribuloides. The sequence goes on along the minus strand of JZLH01S0094682.1, from coordinate 16,705 downwards.
ATAACCTCCACCATCTTTTGACATTTAAACTGGGCGTCTCCCTTGCCTTAAATCGAGAACGTTACCTTTACCTTGCTTTCGTTCCAGATTATTGACCCCATTTTGGACGAATGACCTTGTGATCTATCGATTGTCCCCTCTTCATATCCTCAGATCGTGGAGTGGTTGAATTCTGAGAGTAACGTTCGCATCGGTTATGAGGTTTAGATCCGGAAATTTTACTGCATGGCCATCAACGGTTCCGGCCATTTTACTGATAACCTATTAAAGGCAGTGGATCTCATATGCAAACATCCCTGCAGACCAGGAAAAGATAACCCATGCCCTTAGGCTATTGAAGGAGGGCATGTCTGTGAAATCTGGGGGAGAGTAATTGCTTAGAATTTGAAAAATGCGAAAGAAAACAATAGCCGTTTAGTGTACGTTCTATGGTAGGAAAAAAATTCAAAGCAGAGTCTAACGGTCACTATAATTCCACTAAAACTGAGTTGCTATCTCCTATATTTTGCTAAAGGTTCTCAGATGGCATTTTCTACTAAATGCCAGTGTATTTACACAATGTTAATTTTTAGGCATGCAAAAGAGATCCACGGACTTTAAGCAAGTCCCATTCAACATAAAAAATCGCGGTTTTGCAACAGCTACAATTTTTAAATTACGACACAATTTCGTACATGAGAAAAGAATACAATAGTCAAATTATTTCAATTATAAAGTCTTGTGGTTATCGTATGTAATTGCACCTCTAGCGTATATTACACGACTATCTAGATTTTTTTATTTTTTTTATTTGTTTATTTTTTTCAGATTTAGTGTTAAATCTCTTATTTTTCACGATGAATCTTCACCATCTTGGCATCGAATCAATTCATGACGAGACTTGCCTACTTGTGTACCGAGTTTATGAAACCACTGGGGTGTAATCTTATTGTGATTGTTTCAACGTAATGACGACGATGATGATGAAACTAGGTATTGGTTGAAGTAATAAGCGACGCGTCGACGTTTTGATGTAAAAATATAGGACAAAATAAAGGAAGAAAAGGCCAAACAAAACGTCGAGATACACTTTGGTGAAACAAACTTAGAAACAGCTTGGAACTCATGTATATATAAGAAATTAAAATCTATTCTTATTGTGACGACAAATATATGCAATAATAATTTCTTAATGATATATTGATTGCATTTTTAAACAATTTTCATAATCCCATAGTCCTGAAAAAAAAAAAGCATACACTCCGGAAATAGGTATCAATAAATTAAAATATTTAACGTATAATTTTAAATGCTTTTTCTAAGTGATTGATGATGATATCTAAATTACACATTCGAGAATTAAATGATTATTATCAAAGAGAAACATTTCAGTTCAAATAATGTACTAATAATGAAAGAAAAAGTATAAATCAGATAACAAATGTTACGTGGAAACAACATTATGTTTCGCAATAATTTGCTTGGCAAACAAGATCCCCTGAAATCCACGCCCCTATTGTACATCTCGGCAGGGGAGCCTTCCATTCAATACGTATTCTTCTTTTGCTATTGTCATTCAAATGACGGAAAGTGCCTGAGCCATTCAGCAGGTTATGATGTCATGCGAAGCACAAAACATTTACCAAGGTTCTCTCAATCACATTTGCTTACACAAGGTTCCTCTAATCTGGTAGGATGTGTTTAGGTTGAAGTTCTGTAATATGAGTTTGATATCTGTGATGGTCAAACATGCCCATTTATTCTTCTCAATTCCTTAATTGGGTTAAGGAGAACAGGGTTTGATAACAGAGCCTGATCATTCATATTTTTTGCATACCCTGTTACATTACAACGATTATACAAGTTACGTAAGACGGTCAATAAACTGTGATTTTACTACATAATGCGTATAGGACGAAAGTAGTATTGCGAAATCGCGTTCAAATTACTGGTTCTACAACCATTCATCATGGAAAATTTTGTACACTCTTGATTGCAGCCATTTATAATACAAAAAAGAAATCAGTCTTTTAACCAATGATTTCCATGTCAATTCGTTGATCTAACGTATTAATTTGACGAAATAGGATTCCATTAGGGTGCCGAATATTTTTAGTGGTGAAATTGGGAATTTGTCTGCCCTTTGACAGCACAAAAAGATGTAGACTTTAAAAGTAAGTTAGCCCATTTTTACTCCATCAAATGACGAGATATAAAAGTAGATCAAATCAATTAAAGATATTGATGATGATGATGATGATGATAATAATAATGATAATAATTAATAATTAATAATTGATACTACTACTACTAAAATAATAATAATAATAATAATAATAATAATAATAATAATAATAATAATAATAATAATAATAATAATAATAATAATAATAATAATAATAATAATAATAATTAACAATAATAACAATAATTGTATTTATTGTTTAATTCATTTTTTATTTCGAAGGAAAAGCATGAAAGCATGAATCTTGGTATTATTCAATTTAGACCAATATAACTCATGAAGTCAATGAACATAACAGTGCATGTTGAAATGGTCAGCACAACTGTTCAAAATGCATTTCATAAATAATGACGAACCACAAATTTGTTAATATGTCATAATATCACCCTCTAAAAAGTTAAATCACGTTTCCCAAACACGATGCAATTTTCAGTTCATCATGAAATATTATTTATTTTGTTTGATGTGATTAATCGTACATTATAATTCAGGTCAAAATCGTGTTCCCCGTCAGCGTATTTGCTCTTGAAACTGACCATGAGTCTATCATGCAGAAAGTCATTATCGTCGCCGCTCATGATAATTACATGTAGTTCGACCCTGTAAACTGGCCGTACAAAGACTGGACATAACGCGCAGGTCACGTATCCCCATTTCACTTTCGTGCACGTACTGCACGCCTCGCTATGGGTTGCCCGAGAGCCATCGGGTCAATTCTCGCTCTCGAGTTTTCGAGAAACAAACAACGCTAAACGCGAGTTTGTGTCGTCACGGAAATGTTGATTTTGTGAATTTACCTAGTCTCAATCAAAGGCAGAGATGTTCAGCGTCTGCGAGCAAAGCACCTTGAATGCAGGGCAGCGGATGTGCAGCTATCCGGCAGCTATCATCGGGAAGAAGGAAACAAGGTTTGATAAGCAGGCTACATTTCGCTGCTCCTTTAACATAAGGTTATTTAACGGATATTTATCACTAATTTACCTCGCTCCTTGTTGTGCGGCAAACCAGATAAGGCGGCTTCAAGCATTATAAGCAATAACCCCATACACGACTCGTGTGATATAATATCATTTACAAGTTATAAGGTTAAAGATATAGATGTATCAATGGTATTCATTTCCAACACTGATAGCCAACCATTCGACTTGGGCTTATCATATTTAAACCTTGATTAAAGATTGTGACATTGGTATTGACGTCGCTAACGACTCGTTTTTATGTAAACTCTATATTTCACTACATTGACCAGGGACCTCCCTGCATTGACTACATATGGATAGAAATAAACAAATTGACCATTAAAATTTAAAACTTAAAAAGAGTAGCTTCTACCCTTCATGTTTAGTTTTAAACGGAATAACTTTTACTAAATTATCATTCACCATTGTTCACATCACGAACTGAAAATAAAAATGTACTAACCTGTGGTGTTACACTTAAATTTCATATGTCTTGTGTTGATTCCTACCGATGAACGCACGCCCGCTGGAAGCCCGGGCTGGAAGTAACCTGTCATTTATCAGCCGGTGAGAACTAGAAGTCAAACCATTTTATTATAATATGAGCGCCTAATTACTAGGCCTACTCCAAAAGTAGGCAGAGATTTTAACGTTGAAACCAATATTTTCCTGAGTTATGCAAATTAATCGAGAATGTTGCACGATACATCGTTGTCAGATTTCATAAGGTATAACCCTAACAAAAAAATGTACAACCACAATTGATATACAAACTAGTAATTTACATGTAATGTACTCCATACTAGCACTATGAAATACATTTTTAAATGCAACACATAATTATTGGCTTGCCTTACTTTATGGCCCATTTTTTTAGATATTTATTTGTGTTTAATATCGTATTAAAAGTATTGATATTTTTGTAAAATAAGTGATTAGTAACCATATTTAATCGCAATATCAACACAGTAAAAAAAGGCAAATAGATTTGTCACAACGAGAAACTAATGTGCTACATTGAACCTCCGTGCATATTGAACGTACTGTACTCGTCGTTCATTGTGATAACAGAATGAAACGTCTTGTATCAAAACTAGTTGACCAAACTGTGGTAAAGTGCGCGTGACGTCACAATAAGTTCTGCTATGAATCCAACTCCCCCAACCTATTGAATACCATGGTGATTTTGGTAGGAGTGTTATATGTTTTGATATGGGATGGAGGTGTTGTGCCCTTGAAATTGCCTGGCAACAGAGCGGCTAAGTAGAACGGAAAGATTTGTATCAAATCCACGTCGGTTGTCAAGTAAGAAGAGCAAAAAGGCGTATTTATTAAAAATAATGTATTCATTTCTCAAAATGATAGGAATTAACCCTTTGCCTGATGAATGATTAATTTGTGGTAAAACAATATGTAGGTATATTTACTTTTACATTTATTTAATTTTTGAGTGATGCAAACAGGTTTTGCGTAGCATAAGGACATTGGCACTACAGTATTCCTCACAAATTACATATTAAGCGTTGTTGCCAACACTGTAGGCCATAATAAAGAGAAAAATAATTGTTACGATTATCTTATTTGATTTTGACAAAAGTTAATCATGACTGATGACAGGCAAGAGGTTAAAGGTAATATTATGATAAGTGCAAACAAAAAACAACAATTATTGTACGTATAACACAACAGGCGTCTCTATACAGATTGCATAATTTAAATGACAATTTTAAGCGCCAATAAACATGTTTGGTTGGTTATGCTTCAATTTTGCCTCGTCACGAAGTTGCATGGTCAGTGTCCGTATTTCATGTAACATGACTGTGTGAGGAATTTTATTGCAGATAGCCGGTGGAAAACTTTACATCTTCTGTAATCACAAGAAACAACGAACAAAATACGTTATTTTCTTCATGTATTTTTATCCATTACGTAGTCACAAAGACAGTTTCTCACCAGACACCAGTTGTATAATTCTGCTAATTTTATAAGTTCTATGAAGATGGTGAAATAATGTTTTGTCTCCTTTTGCTGTTCATTAGCCCGTGATGTCACAGTGAGTCCGCGGTCATTGTATAGGTTGCGCAAACACAAGTCATCTGATGAATATGCACGAGGTGACTGTTTGTAAACAAAAATGCATTATTCATACGACTGCCATTAGGTCTGCTCATGCGCAGTTTATGCAAGCCACCGCCGACGGCTGATATGGCAGAGCATAATTGACGAGACCCCAAAATAGCAACAAACCAATGATGTCATAAATGCATTCGCGAATGAGAGAGCGACTTTGCATATATACAGCGCTCCGCTGTCCATCGCTTATTCGCTCCGTGTGCTTCTTGTCTGTATATAGCTAGTACTGTCTGGCAGCACTGCTGTCTTGTTTGTATGTAATTTTACTCAACGGAAAGGAGCACCAATTGCAGATTTTCCTGTACTTAACAGTGTTACTTGGATTTATAAATACATATCTACGTTCGCAACTGATATTTTCTACATCACTATTGTATTTGTCGTCTCATATTTTGTATTTTCCTGGGCGAAATATCTCTGCATTTTTGGAATATATTTATATTTTTCTACCAGTTTACGAGATTGTGTCAACTTGTTAACGTATTTTCGTGTCAACTCGATGCCTCCAGAAGTCTACCCAAGATCAGCAGTCGCCGAGGAATGTTTACCGTCATTGCCAAAATTTGCTAGCAGCGCAAAACAAGAATCGTCAACCAAAGGTTATTCCGATTCTACACTACGTCTCGATTCATACCGTAGCGAGTCTCACTCAACGGACAGGCAATACAACACATTCAATATGGCGTCTCCACTATCCTTCCCGCTCGTAAGCAAATCAGCCCTACGCGCCAGTGCACTCAAATCGACAGGCGGGTCGGCGGTCGATAAGACCACCATGGACTCCAACCGTTCACATTCTGTGCTATCGCGTGTAACCGAAAAGCTACAATGTAACTCGCCTAGACTAGCACGGAAACCCGAATGTCAGAACGCTAATGTGAAGAATCTGAATCAACCGCTATCGGCTGAGCAGACAGCACGAATTGTTCTCCCGCAAGAACTGTCCAAACATCTGGATAACTACTCCTCCCAGGCCCAACAATCTCGTCTTCAACAAGGTTCACCTTCCCTGATTCTTGTCGACATTCGTCCGTTCATGGCGTTCAGCAGGCGGCACATCAACGGGGCGTTGAACGTGAACTGTGAAACACTCGCTTCTCCTGCAGAAGGCTGCGAGAAGGAAAACTCTCCCTTTCCGACTTGGTGACATCAGAAGAAGGAAAGCAGATGTTTCAGCGACGACTGGATGAGAATAAAGAAGTAATTGTCTACGATGAAGATTCACAAGGAATTGATAATCTGTCCAGCAATCACCCTACCTATCTGGTCCTCAGGGCACTTCGACAAGAGGGAGCAAATGTCAGCCTCCTAAAAGGTAAGAAACGCATACGTAAAAAAAAAAATCATCTGTGTTACTGAAAATAACTCATAATATTTAGATTTTACATAGTATTTAAGTTCTAGTACAGTAATCAGATTAGAACCGTAATAGTACGACAGAAATTGGAGTTGTTTCAGCAGTTTATCGTTTTTAAGTTTTCGATCGAGCTAGTCATAAATTGGTAATATTCTTTCCCAGAAGCGAAATTGTGCAATCTTCTTATTTTGCGTGGGAGGGATGGCATCAGACGGTTTGGTAATATGTGATAATTTGTGTGGTGAACACTTTTTACAGAACACACAACTCATCCCTGGTGATTGTGGTCATTGCGGCACGACATGGTGATGGTGATGGGAGCCATTTTGCTGCTGGCAAGAGATCAAAACGGACTATTGGCCCGTGATGGTGTGTCATCCCATGATTGATTTGCCGCCCTCGCAATCTGGCTTCACGCTGCAACTCGCGGAGACAGCCACATCACCGTTGATCACGACACCAGTGCTACCAACAGACCGGTCGCGTTCTTCATCATCGCTCAGCCGTGAAGGCTGTTAGCGTGATGGCAGAAAATTTAATTGCTCCTTTGATAACCATGCTAATATCATGGTCTAAAACTAAACCACACTGTGTAATGTGTATGATCACTATTTACCAAACTGCTGTGATACCAAAAATCTACGATAAACAAGAAAAAACAAACAATATAAATACACACTAATTTGTTATTTTGTTTGAGAGATTTTACTTTAAATACATGTATATCTCATCAACAATATTAGACATTGTATCATCAATGAAAATGAGGTACATGCAATTGGATATTGAATGATCATGAATTCATAAAATCAAAGGGATTCCATATTGTATGTAATGTTTGTATAATCTATTCAACATTCAACAAATATTTTCTCTATATTTACAGGCGGAATCAAAGAGTTCGTAAATTACCGAGAAGGACTTTGTGTCAGCGATGTGACGAATGCCAATACCACGACCTCCACCACGACCGCGACGACCACTACCTCCCTATCTACCTCGATGATGATGACAACCGAGCTACGCCAAAACGGTGAGGACCCGCCGAGCCCGACACCGGATCGTGAGCAGATCCTTCGCGGGGGTTCCTCCCTGCTCTGTCCGAGCGAGGGCATCCCGATGAGCCAAATCCTGCCCCATCTCTACGTCGGCAACGAAGTCGATGCCGCCAACCTGGACGAGCTTCGCCAGCACGGAATCAGCTACGTCCTGAACGTCACCAACACAGTGCCTTGCTTCCACGAGGAGGAGAGCGCCATGCGATACAAGAGGATACCAGTTCGAGATAACGGCCTCGTCAACCTCCGATGCCATTTTCAGGCAGCCTATGACTTTATTGGTGAGTTTTATTGAAAATGAAAAAAACAACAACAACAAGAACGAACGACGGAACGAGTAATCTGACCTAAAACCAATCGGTGCATGCTTGGTAACTTGAATCAGCAGATGTCGGATAAGTAATTACATGTATCTTAAGATCAAACAGGAGGTCGTGCCTGTGACGAAACTAACATTGTTAAAGCAGAATTGCAGTAGAATATTGGGGAAAATGTGTCATCTTGTATTTTTTAACCAAATTTTGTTCAAGTTTTCTTAAATTGGTTAAATTCATTTAATTTTGTTTACGATATGGACCTCAGGATCGGGTCCCGACTCCTATGCCGATCTTTCAAAAAATCATAGCACAAGTAACGTCGTAAGATGGCGCTAATCACTTTGACGACTCAACAACAAACTAGAAATGACCCAACAACCGAAGTGTGTCATGTGACTTAGATTGTCAGTCTAATTATAATTACGAAAAGTTGAGAAAGATAACAAGTGTATTAATGGCTTTCCACTTGGATTGTGTTCTTTTGATTAACAGAGGAAGCTCGCCGCCGAAACGCCCGCGTCCTCGTTCACTGTCATGCCGGTATTTCGAGATCCTCTACCATCGTGATCGCCTACGTGATGAAATACATGAACCAGTCCATGATGCAAGCTTACCAATTTGTCAAGAGTAAGCGGGAGATCATCGCACCGAACCTGGGTTTCGTTGGTCAGCTGATGGAATTCGAGCAGGGGCTCAGGCTAGCCGCTTCCCGTGCGACGAAGAAAACCTCGGACAGTCCCGCCAATTGTGCCAAACAACTCCACGCAAGCCGACCGAGTACACCCATTCTCGAATTAGACACTGGACTTTCTGAGGCATGATAATGACTTGTAAAATTCTAATGCTGAATTAATTTCATCTGAGACGATCAGTTGAAGAGTGAAGCACGGGATGCATGGGTTGTGACGCCAGAGGTACGACATCGACCTGGCCTTGCAGAGAGATCTTTTTGACAGTATTTTGGGCTAATAAGCCAAAGCACGCATTTCTTCGTTTTAAAAGAAGCGGAAATAATAACACCAGAGCAGCTCATACATCAACACTACATCAAATCAATGTTGTGCTGTCAGGCTTGGAATCTTGGACTTTCTTCCATGAAACGTGTTTAAGAACATGTTAGCTGTAGTTTGGAAGAGCTTCTTTTATAGCGCTGGCCGCTATGAAGTGACACAACTTACAGTGAAAGCAGCTCTCAGTTCAAAACTGACGAGCAGCTTATATTGCTGTATGTTTGATATCCTACAAATCGTTTCGATTTCGGAACTTTGTTGAGGTGATTTTTGACACATCACCTCATATATTGATCTATGCATTATGGCCTGCGTTGAAAGCTCTACCCACAGTTGCTACAGCGCAACTGTTTAATCACTACAGTACATGTATGAAGGAACACATACATGTACTCACTGGCTGTCCCTATATTAGTGGCAAATTGATGAATGATTTGAACAATATCTCTTGTGACGCGAAGTACATTCCAATCCCACCCACAAAGCTCAGTTATCAATAATTGTAAAAATAATATGTGTATATTTTGTTAATCGGTTGTATGTGCAATACTTCTTGTCTCCGTCTAGGCATACGGTACAGTATAAAGAAATCATCCGTCTTTGATTTTTTTCTTTTCGTTTCTGAAAATGGAAGAATCAGCTTACAATTGCGGAGGGACATCGTTAGTGATGGATAATGCATTCATTTCATGTGAATATCGAATGTGACTTAAGTATTCAGATAGTGTTTTGGTGCTCTTTATCAAGATCGGCTCAAAACTTTACTCAAACTTACTGCCTCATCTATTTTTTCACCCCTTTTTCCTCTTGTCTGTCGTGTAATATCTTCTAGTTTCATGGAAAATGCCTCAGAGTTGAACTACACTGTAGTTAAACCATGCTCGAAAACCTTACCTCAGTACCTGTTATAATTTTTGAAAGAAATATGAAATAGGGAATCGGGGGATGTATTATAAACGGAAATAAGACCTTTACTTTAATCTTTCCAGTTGGATATGATTCGGAAATCTCGCAATAAGCGTTAAATACAGTTAACCATATGAACTTACGTTTTGAACTACATGTATATGAAATGATGCCTTTCTGCTGAAATACAATAGGATACATAATCACAGAGGTAATGAAGTTTATGAAACAATTACCTTAATAATACAAGTTATGTAATTTGATACTGACCATATCCGTCATCGATTTTGTAGTGAAAATGAATACAGAAAAGTCTTCCTTTTTATCGGTTACACGTTGTTACCTGGCTTCCAAATTATGCGATAATCTGGTAAAACATAGACACACTTAAAGATTATGTATCAACATGTACCAAGAGAAATAACAATACACCAGAAAACAAGTAATTTTGAATTACCGTAAAGAGTCAATCAAATTTTGAGTCACCGTACTTTTCAGATTTTATCGTAATTCATTTGCAACTTGAGTAACAACAGATTTGACTGGAACACCTCTTTTTCTTCTTTTTCCCCTTTTTGGTAACAATTGGAGCATATTCGACGTCACTCTTGCCGTCATATTTTTTACACGTCGAGTTCTCAGAAATAATAAAATATCTTTAATAAAAATATATATATCATCTGTACGAGTGTTATATTCTGTGAGTGTGGATGGAGTGATTTTCTTTTTGTTTTTTGTGGAATTATTTTTCTCACTTTTGCAATGTGAATGTGATTGCAAGTGAATGTATGTGATAATCCTGTGCAATGTGGTGTTGCCAATTCAATCGAGAATAAAGATAAGTAAAAAAGAAACACGTATCTAGGCGTGATCAGATTACAATCACACTATCGGAAACGAGTATTGGACCTGGTACATGTATCACACAAGCCCTTTTGTCTTACTTGCTTGCAGTAATAGGTCGTTGTCATCCTGCATATCTATAAATAGATATGACGACATTTGGCATTGTCATAATGTGGTCATAAAGGTTACACAGCCTATAGTGGAAGGAAAGTGAAATGAAATTTCATGCGAACCGTACCACACACTGAATCATACACCTACAATGCTACATCATACCCTTAATATAAATATTACATTAGGCAAACCATAACTAGGTGTCATAAGTGGGTAATTAACATGGGAAGACGGACAGTCTACTTAATTCTAGGTCAAGTTACGGTTACTTTTTTTTGCTTGAGTATCAGAATTGTGTGATCACACATACACATACACGCACGTGCTCACGCGTACAGATACACGTACGTACACACACACACACACACACACACA
>JZLH01S0094665.1:0-24179 GCA_001188425.1 Eucidaris tribuloides | reverse complement strand
TAGCCTATCACTTTAAGGAATGTGAATTAGCTCCGTTACATTTAGAAAATTTGCAGATAACGATCTTTCAGAAAGAAATTTTATGGTATTCAGACACCAAACTTGCAGTATAAATGTGAAAAGTGCTGCCGGATTGTATCCCATTCCGTTTGCTATACGACAATATTCATTTTACCCAGTCTTTATTGTACTTTTATTGTCAGGAATATAGTTGCACATAATGCGACTTATCTCTCGATGCAACTTTGGTATACATTGTGAGGCATTAGGTTTCAGCTTGTCTTCGGTACTAAATTTTGCTCTGTTGCGGTAACCATCAACTACCGTAACTGACTGACTAACATGTTCATCTTTCGATTCAGTGTGTGGAAGCGGTCCAGTAAGGTTTCGCTCGTCGGTCTCAGCCCCGGGTCTCTCCGGAAGCACGGTGCTAACAGATCGCTGATTTCCGACTTAACTTCTTCAAGTAATGGCGGGTTAATTTTTGGTGCAGACAGTATCTCGATAAGTTGCGCGTTGTCTAGTTGTTGCAGCCACATGTGTTTTTCGGTGAAAACTTCGAGAAGAGTGGCGGCAGCCGACCAGACGTCATTGGCGGGAATTTTGTAGTGTTCTTCATCGTCTGATAACCGTTCTGGTGCTGTGTACGCGAGTGTTCTGTTAGTTTTCCTTGGTGTTGGTATTTTTGAAGATGGTGATGTATTTGAAGGTGGTGGTGAAGATAGTGATGATGAATTGTTGTTGTTGTTGTAGTTCGTCTTCATCTCGTCCAGGCCTAGATCGCACACGTAAGCTTTTCGAGATTGTCGATCAACCTGATAATATAAAGAAAAAAATGAGGAAAAATGTTAATCACTCACAGTGTTTTGATTGGATTTTTTCTTCCGAAAGTATATTATATCAAAATTCTAAATAATTGCATTTTAAACCAATACACTGTCAGACTGTAGTTGGTGTGGAAAATTAAATTGGCCACGGGCCCTTTTTGGCGGGAGGTTTTACATTATACTATATACGACTAACTGCTCTACCTTGGAGGGGGGGGGGTTAACAGGTTACAAACCCTGGATTTGCCTCTAAAGATGAGGCTGGTGTACATACCAATATGTTGGATGGTTTGATGTCGAGATGGACAATGTTCGATGCGTGTAGAAATGTCAAGGCCGTCAGGATGTCGGAGGAAGCGTGCATCTTCTCAGCTAGAGAGAGGTGTATAACCTAGAGATAGAAATTAATATTAAAAAAAAAACAATACTATGAACTTGAAAGTCTGACAACAATTCTCCCGTCGCTGTCACATCAGAAAGCGAAAAACCAAACAAAAAGAGCGTTACGGACGGACAAGCACACAGACATTACTCACAGTAAAATGAGCTAATGCCTGTTGTAGTATCTGGACGTTGTACGTGACATGACATCTTCCCGCCGCAGGCCACCCCCTCAATCTAATATTTATTTCATCACAATAAAGACATTAGGATATCCGACTCTGTGACTTGACTAACCTCGTGAGTGAAAATGACACTTGAAGTGTAAATCCATCGATTAGATCCATAACAATGAGAGTTCGTTTCTACACTTGCAGTTGCCCTTACCATGACAACTATTGGGGATGACTGCTTCGTCTGTAGAGAAGAAGCAAGAAGAAGAAGAAAAGAAGAACGAAGAAGAAGAAGAAGAAGAAGAAGAAGAAGAAAGAAGAGAAGAAGAAGAGAAGAAGAAGAAAAGAAGAGGAAAAAAGAAAAAAGAAAGAAGAGAAGAAGAAGAGAAGAAGAGACGAAGAGAAGAAGAAGAAAAGAAGAAGAAGAAGAAACAAGAAGAAGAAGAAGAAGAAGGAAAGAAGAGAAAAGAAGAAGAGAAAAGAAAAGAAGAAGAAGAAAAGAAGAAAAGAAGAAAAAGAAAAAGAAGAAGAAGAAGAAGAAGAAGAAGAAGACGAAGAAGAAGAAGAAGAAGAAGAAGAGAAAAGAAGAAGAAGAGAAAAGAAAAGAAGAAATAGAAGAAAAAGAAATATTAACAGGGAGTAGAATTTCAACTTCTACACATATGAATACAATTACTTTATTGCGCTTTGTTTAGGAGCTCCTGTTCAGTTTGACAAACTGAAAAAAAATGAAATATGACCATGTCTAAGTAAAGTAGTCAGTATTCGACAATGTCTTGAAAAGCTGCTACAAATTGAATTTCGCGAATGCTATGCTCAACTATGATTCAAAGCTTTGGTCTGCACGGATAATTCTACTTTTGCCGAGAGTCTTTTGAGTAAGCGGTTTTAAGAGCAATGTGTAACATGGACTTTGAATATTATTAAAATATGCAGCTATGATATCACGGATACGAAATATACCTAATAGGCCAATATAGTCCTACTTACTCATGAACGAGCAGCTCCTTGTGTATATCGGTGGTGTCATCGCCCGGAGATGCAATCCGTCGGATAGCAACAGGTGTCTTCCTCCAAACTCCTCTATGAATGGATCCAAAGCCGCCTTCCGAGATGAGATCGGTTAACTCGATTTCATTGGCGTCGACTTGATGTACGCCGTAGAAGTATTGTTCTGAACAAGAAATACACCATGGCGTTTTTTTTATTCCAGTAAATTTAAACTGCAAAGGTTCGTGCCATTTTCAGATGAGTTACAATTTAGGCGTACTTTCATTGATTACGGTGAAAGTAAACAAAAGAGAATACGGAAAATATAATCTGACAAGTAAAACAAAATGGGGGGGGGGTACAAAGGTAAAAAAGGGTTTCTGAAGATTAGGGACGGGTGTAATTGTCGACAAACTCGAGATGCCACATAACCGTGTATATTAACTCACATAAACCATACTTGTTTTCAAAATGGCAAAAATGAAGGGTTAGCTGGATGCATCTATGCATTCCAGTCATTTTACGCTTTTTTTCTAGAAAAAAAGAATCAGAAAGTACTCAACTGAATGATTGTAGCCTATGTATCAATTGCATCTATCTAAAAATGAAGATACAATAACATATTGTGCAGCCTGCAAAAGAGAAATGATTGCGATATTCTTCAATATAACCAATGGGTTTACTTGCATTGTGGGGGAAAATATGTGTCCTTTTGAACATTTGCTTCAAAAGAGAACGCTCTTCTGTTCGACCTGGAACGTGTGCCTTAAGAGCGGTACAAATGGTGCTTCTGTCACTGCGGAATTACCATTTTTAATTGTAAATTAATCGGTATTTTTTTTTCAACTCTTGAAATGGTTAGTGTTGGTTGTTCGAGATAACTGTGATTATTCAATGAAAAACACACATACATATAAATGGTTTGTGTTGGTTGTTTGCAATAAATGTACTTCATCGCTTTCCTTTACAATGGCACTATCTCCATTGATGACACGCGACATTAGAGGCGTTTGAACAGTAAACCATCCAGTTTTACCTGGTTCCTGCTCGGATTCTGAACTAGTCGAATCGTCTTCTGAAGCAGATTCCTCGTTTCCTTCTTCCCTATGTGACAAATCATATAAAGTCGATACATAAGATATTGTTAATTGAAAGGCAAATAAAGTAGAATATGATGGAATCAAAACATTTTATTTACCTGTAAATCTAAAACATTTTCAATTAATGACTTGGAAAATTATTTATTACCTCCATTGTGTAATACATTTTTTAATTTCTCTTCAAGAAGCTCTCTTCAGTTCACAAATCTTTATGCAAAGAAAAAACTATATACCACTGACTGTTACGCGAAGAATTTCTGAGTATTTTTAAATCAAACGTAAAATCATAAATAACTTACGAGAATGCATTATTAAATGATTTAACACATAATGCATCGCAATTATATTAAAAGAAAACGCATTTCATTGTTTACCCGAGACATGACATGACGTATTTCTTGATGTCTCTCAGAGTGGACGGTTTGAGGTTCTCGAACTCGAAGTTAAGTTCATCCTGAGTCGGATCTTTCATGGATGGTTCTCTAGAATGTATAATATGCAGAATAGTCTCTAAATCTTCATCTGCAAATTAAAAAGAGCGAAACAAAATAAGTGATATAACGTTGAGATATTAGGCCAACCTCTTCGGTGTCATATTGTTTCACCGAATTGGTTACAATATTACAGTGTTCTATAATTACATCGCAAAGCATTTTGTTTTAGATATTTAAACACAAATTTATCTGTTGTTTAAATTTGGCAAATTATATATTTAATGATGCAGTGTATTTAAATCAAAATGTGTTAACTTATTTATAAGACTTTTTACATTACTATTATGTCAAGTTATTCATTACATCTCGTATGATTCATTTTGTGTTGTTTTTATGAAATAATGTATACATGTACGTGGTTACGTGGTTCCCCAGTAAAGAAACTGGGGTGATCATCTTAAATAAAGAAGACAGCAGTAAATAAAGAATAAATAAATATCAAATTAATTTCTCTTGCAATCTATCAATCAATCAATAATAAAACAGTGGTGTTTCAAATGGAACGAAAAAGCTGCCCCTCCTTTGGCAGTTAAAGGTTAGTGACATGATTGGGAACACTTGAAAATGCCTCAAGAACCAAATCAGTTGAAATATATACCAACTGTACACTAGCTGGAATGGATCTCCCAGGTGGAAGGATTTGCCTCTAATTTGTTTACTTAAGGAGAATCAAGCATAAACATACTATTATTTCAATTTTATCTGGGCCAGATAAAATTAGATTCATAGGGAGCCACACAATACAGGGATATGACATAAGTTATTTTAGAATGATCAAACGGTTACTACATCAGATTCACAGGAGAATTTGCATATTTACTTGATTATAGAGTAGTTTCAGCCCAAGTTGAGGCACTACCCGTAATCATGTCATTTACCTTTAATAGAATGGGAAAATGGAAATGACTAGTTTCTGTGACTGTATTCCCCTTTTTCTCTTCAATTTTGTTCGCACATGCTTGACGCCAACGGCTGTTGCCCCACCCCTTTCTCTGTTATCAACTAGTTGGATCCATCCCAGCCAAGGTCAATTTTTTTTTCTTACCACTTAGTTTATTGGCATCCCGTGCGAGTTGTTTTCTCTCTTCCTCTGACATCGGGCTGACTGTGTCTTCATCCTCACTTAAGGAGAGGATGGGTACGCGTGGTGTGGTTCTGGTTGCAGCATTCAGACTGTAACAGTAAATTAAAAGTGGCTCCAAATATCATCAGGGCCATTTTTAAGTGTAAATTTTGAAAAAATTCACTATTGAATACCGTTTTGAAAGACATACAAGAGTGTATTTCTTTGATTCATGTGTTGGCCCTGTCCACACTGTGCCTTTTACCTCGGCAGTCCACCAAGACGAACAAATCGGATAGATCTTGACCTCAGTTGCATCGCAAGAACTCGTATCAAATTCACTTACATGATTTTGTGAGTTAAAGTTTTACTTTCTGAAAGCGGAATGCCTCGCTAATTGTGGTAGCAATGCCTAATATTGTCTTAATTTTTGCAAACAAGTGCGAACATTCTACTAACCACATTCACCCGCGGCGTAATTTCTTTCTTTCAGCGCTGTCAGTCAGTTTAACGTGTCTATTATTTATGAACAGTAAATTTCCAAACAAATTACTTCGTATCATCCCAATCTTCACCTTTCAAATGCCAGACCCTTTCTTCAAACGAGAATCTGAGTGATAAAACTCAATCATTATTCAAAGAGCTAATCGTCCTGACAGCACAAACAAGATGTTCGACCGACATTTTGGCGCACTTACTCCATGGCCGAATCGTCATCAGATTCCATATACGGCTCCATGACGTCATCCTTACCATCTGTGACGTCATTGATCACTGGTCGACTGAAGTCATCCAGGAGAGATTTAAATTTGAATTGGTCGCTGTAATCTGTGTGGTATAATTTATGAATCCAAGATACTTGAGGAAAACGTAATACGTATATTGGGGGGTTCTGTGCTGATTACTAAATGTGCAAACACACAAACACTGACTTTATAAAAAAAAATCATGTCGGCTTTTCTTGCTTTCCCTTAACTAATTGTAATCCGTAATTACGATCAATAAAAATGTGCAGCAAAATGAAACTTGAATATCGCCGATATTATTGTCAACGAACATGCTGAATCTGAAACAGAGGTATTACTTTTTCACCCAGAGCTACTAAAATAAATGAAAATCTTGTTTAAAGTAAACTGATTAGTAATAAGAGATTATTATTATAAGATTTAATATGGGAAAACAGTCAACAATAGTTATAAGTTAGTTAAAGTAGTAGTAGTATTAGTATTAGTATTAGTATTAGTATTAGTATTAGTATTAGTATTAGTAATAGTAATTGCAGTAGTACATTACAATCATTATCATTATCAATACCATTGTTATAATGATTGTTAGTGTTATCAAGAAGAGTAATACTAATACTAATAATTTATTAGTATTACTGCTTTTACTACTTCTTCTACTACTACTTCTGCGTCTACTACTGCTACTGTACTTCTACTACTTCTGCTCTTCTACTACTACTATTACTGTTACTACTACTACTATACTGCTACTACTACTACTACTGCTACTACTACTACTACTACTACTACTACTACTATTGCTGCTGCTACTTCTACTACTGCTACTGTACTTCTACTAATTCTACTTCTTCTTCTACTTCTATTATTTCTACTACTACTACTACTACTACTACTGCTGCTGCTGCTGCTACTACTACTATTACAACTACTACTACTTTTACTACTTCTACTGCTACTTCTACTATTACTACTTCTACTACTACTACTGCAACTACTACAAACAATTTTACCTGCGTCTGTGTCTGTTGATGTGGAGGTAGCTGCTTGCAAAGAATCTTTAGTTATTGATCTTCAAAACAAATGTTAGACAAACAAACAAACAAAGTCAGCAAATGAAATTCGACTGCTGGGCAGTGAATTAGCATGCCCTCGCCCTTCCTAGCCACCCCCCCCAACCCATCCAAACCCATAATGTGGTACTGCATTTAATTTTCCTTTCTTCATTCCCATTACCTACAGTATACATGATACTGCCCCAACCCATGTGTGTGGTGTAGTGAGTAGGCCTATGTATAGGCTAGGCCAAGGTTTGGTACAGTGTGCTGCCTGGTTGGGTTCATGAGAACTTTGAATTTTGTTCAGACGGATCATTAATTGATTTTTGACAAGATGAAAAAAAAATCAGGTTCTTGTCGCCAATATCGCAATTTTAAAATCGTATACATCTACTTTAGATGTGAATCGCCTGTCAATTGAAAGATTATTAAAAAGTTAGTTTTGTGATCGTCTAGCTTTAGGAAACAATATTTCATTCTGTCCCCATCTCATATCTCATTCGTTTAAAACAGAGCCTCTGACGCCGGTTAAAAAGAAGGCCATTCCATTTGTTACTTTGTTAAGGCAGCCATGCTTTTTGGCCCTCTGTCCGTTTATTATTTTGAGAGACATGATTTGGTTAACCCGTCAAGAGGACTTACACATTCCCAGAGTCATTGATTTATATTCGAGTCAACTTTGATGCAATAGGTTCTGATTTGCTAACTCTAGCTGTATTAGTGAGATATACGTGTTATTACTCTAGCTCTCAACCTCAAGGTACTTATTTATGACTAAAAACAATAGAAACATTAAATTCATACTTGAGTGTGTCTCGTGTTATCGACATCACAATATTTCTCACTTCCTCTTCTAAATACCGTAAGGGCGCCATGCCTCGATCGTCTTTGGTAGTGATATCGGCTCCGGCTTCGATCAAAAAACATATAAGAGCGTCAGCTGGAGAGAATTGATCTCCTGTTTCGGGCAAATCGGCAACTTTGTTCTGAATCTGACAACACCAAACAGGAAAAACTAAATACAGTTAGTGACTGTCAGATGTATATGGATATTGGATTATTTACAACCCACTGGACGTGTGGGTCGGTGTTTATTTAAGTGAAAAAAGTAAAAGTGACAAGAATGAAATTCATGGATATTGCAATCTTTATATTATAAGCACCATATTTATTATTTATGACCTTTCTGCGCAATATTATGTGTTAAATCAAATTCATAGTTTTTTTTTTTTTTAACAGCGTTAAGTGAATACGAGATGCGAAACCGTGACGACCATGAAGTTCGAGGGGTCATCAAAAAAGACCACAGATCTGCGAGACCAAAACTCTGCAATCACAGGTTTGTGCGGCAACTTGTTATTTTCGGCGTCTCGGACTTGGATTTAATTAGCGGGTCTCTAGTCAACTAAGCTGTAAGGATCAACACTTAATTGTCATTTAGCGAAGGAAATTTTAGAAAACGAAGATGCACGAACCTTCGAAAGAGTATCGGAATCCTGGACATTCCTGCCCTTCCGGGTTCGACAGCCAACGGCCAGATGAAGACTCGTTTGACCCTTGTGATTCGGAGCTTCGATATCAGCTCCTTTGGATAGCAACAATTTGACCACGGATGTGAAACCCTGGATGACGGCCACGTGGAGTGCCGTCCATTTGTATTGGTCGGCGGAAGTCTCAGCTGACTTTGCCTAGGTAGTAAAAAAGAAAAAAATGGTTACAGGTTAGGGGACAGAAAATGTATGAAGATGACAAACCTGACACAATTAATCTGAATGTCTTCATTTTGAATGATGATATACCTAGGTTTAAATTTCCTATTGCCTTGTGCGCAAACGATAACACCCGATTCAGCTACAACCTATAATGCCTGTGTATATATTAACATACTCACATGTTATCGAATTATATATTTTTATATTCATAATGTTTACTAATATAGTAATACTTACATATTTATAATGTCAACTGTGTTAAAGTCAATTGTAAATGAAATGTCAATTGTAATGTGTAATTAAAGCTGGATTTTTTAATATAATGTATACTTTTGTTGTATGTCAATTGTTGGAAATGCAATTCTTGTACATATTTTTAAGAAAACTATGAATCAATCAATATGTCGAACTTACGATAGTATTAGCCTCAGCGCCGTGATCAAGTAAAAGTCGAGCACACGTGAGGTGTCCGTGGATAGCGGCGGTATGCAGAGGGCTCCAGTCCTTGTTGTTTTTAGTATCCACACTGGCTTTCTTTTCCAAAAGGTATTTCACAACATTTTGTGAATCGCTGAAGATATTCAAATGAAATAAAGAATTATAGGAGTTTTGGATACTATTTTAAGTCACAAAGCAAATGGAAAGTGAAGTACACGAGCTTATGAGAAGGGGTCCACCACTGCCACTAGTCAGAGGTTCTGTTGTTCATAAGGTTAAATTTAGAAGAACAAACCACTTGCTACAAGCTATCCCTTTCCCCCATTATGACTAGCAAGTAGCAAACACTTTTATTCAGTTAGAACTTATGTTTACATTCCGTTTAGTTTATTTTCATATGAATGTTCGTGAGATCGATGAATTCCGTGGGTGAGCGCAGAAAGCGAGCCTTTTGCGGGTTTTGAAATATAAAGTGTTTCAAGAAATCGTTTTTTGCAATATACCATGTTTAAAGTTTGAAATACCTGCCAACTTACTTCAAGACCGCCAGTTGAAGAGGAGTATCGCCTTCTTGGTCCTTGATCTCTATCCCAGCCCCGCCTTCCATCAGTAATGTCACCATTTCGAGATTCCCCTGTTGACTGGCCAAACCGAGGGGTGTGGCACCTTGATCAGTCTTTAAAATAAGAACAGATATATGGAAATCTCAAAACAGAATGTAAATATAAAGGCTAAAAGACTCAATATCGTCACCGTCATAAAATTATGGCCTAAATCAGAACTTAACTAAAATCAGGTTTTTGCCTTACTCCAATCTGCTGACTGAGATACAGCTACTGGTATAGTATGCCTAATATTCATATTATACCACCAAGTGGTGCAATCATCGAATAAGAAAACTGATTAATTGCCGGTCCTGTCACATCCAACTTGTTTTTATCATTTTTCTCGAAACTGTCAAAGAGGGTAACGATGTATAACATTTATTACAACTTAAGCAAGAGTTTCTGTAAACACTCATTAAACCAAACTTTGGATGGGGCTTCTTGGCAACGGCATTTGTTTGCGCCAAATATATGGGAACTCTATCGGGAACTAAACCATAATCCTTATAATATTTAAACCTCACGTTTACTCTAACTTTAAGCCTATAATCCTAATCAGTATCAAAATCTTGATTCAAAAATTTCCTGAATTCCTACTCCTAGAGACAACGTACCAGAAATATGTGCTAAACCAACTAAGTAACTCGCTATTCAACTAAATGAATAAATATATACATAAACTTAAATTGATGAATAAATAAGTAAATACATAGGTAGATAAATAAGTACATAAAATAAATCAACAGATAAACAGATAAATGAATAAAAAATAAATAAACAGAAATAAATGGGTAAATAAGTAAGTAAATAGATAAACAAATAAATGAATGAATGAATAAATAAATAAATACATTAATTAATTAATTCATTCATTCATTGATTGATTAATAATGGCCACCTGACAGTTGACATTGGCATCACGTGAGATGAGATGTCGCGCGCATCTCACGTGACCTTTAAAGGCAGCCGCATGGAGTGGCGTCCATCTCGTCCTGTCTGTCGTGTTGACCTGCGCGTTGGCATCTAGAAGAAGTGTGACTATCTCTTCCTTGTCCCTGTGAAAGAAAATTACGATCGATTTATTCATTCATTTTTTTCAAATGATTACAATAAAATGTACTTACAATTATATTGAACAATATATTGATATTACGTACAATTAGCCAACAGAACCACGTTACAATAAGCCTAAACAGACCTTATTTATACATAAATAAATTTACAATAACACTCACTGTTCTTCATTTGATCATAAGAAACATGACACCAAATATATAAATATACATGTATAGCTATAATATATTGTTTTGGTGTCAGAGATTTTCGACAAATTTTGTTTTGGATGCACATATATAGTAAAAAGTCTGTAAAATATTATAGATAATTTTATTTAACCTGTTAGAAATAATGTTCACAGACTGTTACCCGTTGAAAGTAATAGTTACCCATGACTTATTATAAGGTACAATCGTGAAAATTATGATGAAAATTCGTGCAGCAAGTTGCCACCCAATTTCCGTACTTTTACGGGTATTTAGACAGTGTTCGTAAAGTTTAACAGCTAGGTCTGTGCGGTATCCTTAATAATAAACACTCTTCCATCAGTAATTATTTGAAGCTGATATATCATATTCCCCTCATTTTAAATTACCTCCAGACTGCTATTGCCAGAGCAGTTTGTCCGTTATTATTCTGGATTTCGATCTCCGCGTTAGACTCGAGCAATAGTCGTACTAATGTCGCATGGCCGTCTTGACTTGCTATATATAGAGCTGTCGAACCACGTTTAGTCTGCAAAACAAGAAAAATGGTGACTTTTACAGCAGTGTATGACTTTAAATTGGTACTAGTAATTGAGTGGGTACGCTTAGAAAAATACAAATTCATTTTATTTTTCTCTTTATCATCTTAAACTGATAGCATTGAGTGAAACTAGTCGTTTTTATGGTTATATGACAGTATTGTAAAAATGAAATGGCAACAATATTTCTTCACAGAACTCTGTCTAATAATGTGGAAATAAAGAGTGGGTAATTTATACAATCACTCGGTAGTAATTTAGTAGTTTACTAAGAAACACCATTAAAATTACGAACATTTTGATATCTATTTTGCTACTTTGATCTGTTTCACCCCTTAACAAAATGATTGGCATATTGCATTAGACTCATTAGTTTGAACACCAATATTCCTCTAGTACGTTAAAAGGGATCATCTTTAATGTGGATTAAAACATTATAATGGACCTTTAGATACAAGAACGGGTAAATTCAGCGTGATATGTAGTGTTAAGTTTCATTCTTTGTATAGTGTGTTATCGTTAGTAATATTATTCACAATAGATCAAAGTCTCCTCGCGACTGCCAAGACACACGCACATGCACTCACTCTCAACACTTCCCATCACTTCCAACCGTTTCCCTCTTCAGGGCTCCCCTTCCCCTCACAACAACGGACTTTGTACAGCCATAAATCTCATTGATTATTTTCTTCTAGGCTGTCATTTCCTCAAGCTTCGGCTTAAAATGTTCAGCCTCCTGTATATACCAACACCACAATTTGTTTATAGTTCGTAATGAAATCATGTAGTTATTATGTCACTCGTATACATTTTTCCTCTGTATTTATTTTGAATGTTTATAGTATAGTATAGTATAGTTAGTATAGATTTAGTTATAGTATAGTATGATAGTAATTATTTCCGTTTAAAAAAACATAAAAATAAATATGAAAACCGGTCACGCTGCTATTCATGCATGGGTGGGATGCCCATTACATCAGCTCTGTTCAAACACGACAGTGCTGTTCTTCCATGGGGTCCATAAAATTATACATATTAAAATAATAAGTAAACACATGATAAATGAAACATAACATACATAAGAAATCAAACAAAATAGTGGAAATAATATGACCTGTTGATAATACGAATACATCATAAAATTCAATTCAATGAAAATTTGGCCAGAATTGATAAACAGCTTGAACACAAATATATTATGTTGTTTACAAATGATTGAAATAAATTGTACTAAAAGAGTAGGCTGAATAAAATAAACAATCTAAAAAGTGAATTAAAAGTAAAAGAAACTGGCGTATTAAAAAAAAAAATCCGTGGAGAGGTATAGAATCTTTTTCAAAAAACAACTAACGTCTTTGGCAAGAAAACTTTTCAAGAAGTAAAGTAAATAGCATAAATCGCATTGAAACAAAATATTACCTCCCATCGATATGAAATATGCTGAAACGTGGTATGGCTAACTTAACAACAGGATTTGATTAAGAGAAAAGGAAACCGGAATATAACACAAAATCCACGAACATAATTATGCAAGTTTTTCAAAGATAACTTAAGTTTTTGGCAAGACAAATGTTGAAGAAAATAAAGTGTATAAGGTATAATTATACGTGTATATAACATCGAAAAAAAATAACATCTTGAGTGAACATGAAAATGTATTTAAGATGTGGTGTGGTGAGTAAACTATTGAATTGACGTAAGTGAGGAATAGCAAAAGGAACATACAATGATTGCACAAATACAAAATATTGAACAAGTTAAAGTTTAAAGTTTAAAGTATTGCGACAAAATGATAACTCAAAAAATATATATATATCTCGAATCGTAGTTTGAGTGAGTAATTAATTGAATTGACATAGGTGAAAAATATGATGCATTTTCCCACAGACATACAAATAATGCAGTTAGATTGAGTCAAAATCAATGTGTAAATTAAAGAATTGTTTTGAAAAAATGTTTAATTATGTATATTCAACTTTGCCAATAAAAACAGTAATTGCTCAGTCATTTATGTTGTATACATGTTTGAAAAATGCAGAAAATAAACTCAAACTCAAACTCAAAATCACTGATATGTTTTGTTAGCATAATGTCAAAGAGAAATCCGTGCATGAACGAAACGGCATCTCACCATCCCTTACCTGTATATCGAGATCAGCCCCAGCATTAATGAGATAACGGGCGCAGGTCATGTGACCCGTGAAAGCGGCTCGATGGAGTGGCGTCCAACCGTCGATATTATCGATAGTATCGACTCGAGGCTTTCGTTCGAGAAGGTATTTGACAATCTTCCTATTGTCTCTGAAAAGAAATTGTGATAATGCGTCAAGAATAATGATAATAAATTATAATACTAATAATACTTACTACTACTAACTACTACTACTACTACTACTAAATAAATAAATAAATGATAATGATAATGATAATATAAGTATAATAATAATAATAATAATAATAATATAAATAATAATAAAATAATTAATAATAAATATTATTATAATATTATTATATTATATAATTAATTAACGCTAATTAGAGTACGAACAGTTAGCAAAAAATAACAATACGACCTATAAAACTCAAAAAGGAAGCGTATATGTTAAAAATTTCATATCTTTCTAAACTGGCAGATTATATTTATGATAATTAAGATATATAAATATAGATAGATAGATAGATAGAATAATAGATAGATAATAGATAGATAGATAGATAATAGATAGATAGAAAGATAAGTATACAGGCCCCACTAGTTAGAAAACATTCTTTATAATAGCAGAGGCATGCGTCTTATGCAAAGTAAACATTATACAGATTGCCTCTATTATAATATTTTATTTCAGAAACATGATCGCTGAACAAAATAGTCCGAATGGACGCTGAGGACTTTCGAGCATAATGGTTGATGGCAAACAAATGGTGTTATATTTCAAATATCATACAGTGCTGCCGTGTAAATAACAAAGCGACGCGGTTGAGAGGGACAAATGGACCCAAACGTTTAGATTAACCTTCACACTTCAGATGTAATGAGCATAAGTTTTGTAATCTATGGACTAATAATTAAATATTTTGCAAGAATTTATATTTCGAATATCTTATTTTAGTTTCAGTTTCATTTAATTCCAGTTTCATTTCAATTCATTTTATTTTTATTTCTAAAGCATAAAATAAATCAGCGTAACAAAATGAACAAGGTTAAGCGTGACATAATTTCAATTGATAATAGTTTTGCGATCTAAATTTTTCAATATTATCATATCTGTGTCTGTAGCGAGGCTATCACTTGATAATAGCAAGTCCTGCCTTAGAGTTAAAAGAAACAATTGGTTTCGTAGTTTTGTCGCAACGTTACCAATGCGTGAATTGTCATAGAATTTTAATCGGATATCAATGCAAACACATGTTTCTACGACTGACAGCGCGCATGGATTGATTAAACTAAAGTCTTTACACAATGATATGTTTTTATCGAAAAATAATATTTGAAGAGACTATTTAATATCATAAAAAATGGTTCCTTCAATATTATTCTATGAGCAGAATAAATTATTAATCAATCAATCAATCAATCAATCAATCATTTAACAATTGACATAATTATACGTTTAATTTACTTAAAAGTGCATACTGATATTCAATTTGTCAAAATAGTTGTTTTTGGTCTAACTAATATAGTATTTAAAACTTAAGTTTACAAAAGTTCAACATTCCTTAAGTTATGAATATCAACTATTATAACAAAGTTTTGACAAATTCGACAAATTTGTTTCAAATTCCACTGAATGGGACTGTGATTGGTCCATCGATTACTCTCATACAGCAGCAGACAGAGCCGTAATCCGTTGTTATTCTTGACGATCAAGCATTGCATGAGACTCGACAGTACTCTGGTCACTTCAAGATGACTCCTCGCAGGCTAAATGTAATTGGCGTGTAACGTCTTCGTTCTGTGTTATAATGATTAATGAGGTGATTACCAAACAATTAAATGTGAAAAGCCGAGAAATGGAGTTGAAGAAAAGTGTTGTGGGATGGTATATAGTTACAGAAGTAGGAATATTTAGTAAAAGTGTTATTACCAGTAGTACTAGCAGCAGCAGTTGCAGCAGGGGAGTACTGCAGAGACAGGAGTGGGGGGAGAGGACGAGAGGAAAATGAGGTGAAAACACGAAAGGAGGAGGTGGGTGGATGAGACGGGAGGAAAAGGAG
This sequence comes from Eucidaris tribuloides, assembly GCA_001188425.1. Taxonomy (NCBI): domain Eukaryota; kingdom Metazoa; phylum Echinodermata; class Echinoidea; order Cidaroida; family Cidaridae; genus Eucidaris; species Eucidaris tribuloides. The sequence continues at coordinate 8,579 of JZLH01S0094665.1, read as the reverse complement.
GAGCAGACGGGAAGAAGAGGTGGAGATGGAATAAAGGGGAGGAGAGGGCAAAAGGAGGAGATGGGAAGAGGAGAAGATGGGTGGAAGATATGGAAGAGACGAGAGCAAGAGGAGGAAGAGAAGGGAGGAGAAGGGGATGAATGGATGAGACGGGAGGAAGAGGAGGAGGAGAACGGAGGAAAAGGAGTAGAGGGCAAAGAGAGGAGATGCCCAGGTCGAAATTCCCATAGAAACCAGTAGAGCTGAAACCAGTAGAATTCTATTGGTTTCTACTGGTCCAATTCTGTACTGGTTTCAATATGGAAAGTGAAATAAAACCAGTAGAAACCAATAGGGCATTTGTACTGGAACCAGTAGCAGACCAGTAAGAATTCTTATTGAAACCAGTAGAAATTCCCGATGGAACCAGTAGAAACCAGTAGAAGACCATTAGAAAACCAGTAGAAATCTACATTTGAATCGATCGGAGAAAAACATGTTTTCTTGGCTTATTATTATAATTCAAACTTTGAATCGATCTACATACTCAAGCCTAATGCAATACCTATTACACCTATTCCCTAACCTAAGTTCCTAAACCTATACCACTACTTGCTATAACATACAACTTACTCGATTCCTATATATACTCGACATTTATCGATGCAGAAAATATAGTGGTTACTTTATGTGAAAATGTGTGTAATCTCCTTTATTGTTGATATTTCCCTTAATTACATTCATTAAAATAGCCCATTTCATGCAAATTACAGCTTGCTAAAATTACTTACATTTACAATATTACTTAATGTCATGAAAAAAACAATGCCAAATAATGAGAGAAATGTGATTTTAATCGTGTAGCAATCATGCTCATGAATATTCATGAGCCAACAAGTTTACTGTGTTTTTATCTCATAACAACTGTACCTGTACATTTCTGTTATGGAGATTGTTTCTATTATACTGCAGAGATTGTATACTGGGGATTGCAAAAAGGAAGGGCTAATTTACATGGGTAGATGATTATGATAAAATCTGAATTTAATTATTACAATATAATTTCCAGTTCAAACATTAGATCCTACTTGTTTTCTACTGGTTTGACTAGTATTTTTACGTCATGATCAATCATTAGATGCCTTACTGGTTTTGATTATTCGACTGACCTAAGAACAATTAAGACTGTTGCATTGAATTGTAAAGGTTCTCGACTGGTAGGACTTAGTATTGTTTACACCCTTCAACCATTAATATCCCATATTTCAACTGGTTTGAAACCGATTAACCTCTACTGGTTTTTTTATGTAGTTTGACTTGCACATCTGTTCAAAAGCACATCCTACTGTTCTATTCGGTTCTACGGCATCAAACATCATCCTCTATCTGGATTATAAAGGTTTCTACTGGTTTGACTTGATATTTTTTACCGTCATGTCAAACCATTAGATTCCCTAATGGTTTTTATTTCGGTTTCTTTTGGTCTTTAAACCATATAGACTTATTGGTTCTAATGGTTTCTTTACTGTCCCACTTCACAGTTCCTCCTCAAAACAAGATAGTACCTCTACTGGTTCCTGAAAACCAGTAGGAACCAGTAAAACGTCCCTACCCTGTTTTCTACTGGTTTCTATGGGATTTTCGACCTGAGGTGTGGAAGCAGGAGAGAAATGGCTAGAATTAATATAAAGAGGGTGCAGAAGGAGAAGGAGGAGCAAGCAGAGGAGCAAGAGGAGTAGTAGTGTTGGTATATAGAAATTGTTGTTTTATTGATTGTCAAAATTGTTTCAACGAAATACCTGAGTAACATGCAAATTAATTAAGTAGCGTATGTGAACTAAGCAATAAACGAAAGTCTCAGACTTAATGCTTGTTATTACTAACAAATATCCATCAAGTATCGATGAATGCAATATAGTCTTAACCCATATTGATACAAAAATACTGAACAATCTATCCAATGCTTAACCTGGCTGTCCACATTAGCTCCATGTCGTATCAGGTAACGTGCACAAGTCACGTGATCTTCAAATGCAGCCACGTGGAGGGGCGTCATCTTCTCATTGTTGGCCGTGTTGACGAGGGCGTGGCTCTCAAGGAGATATTTGACAACGTCTTCTTCATCACTGGAAAATAATGAGAACCCAAGGTCACAGTTTAACGCGATCAAAAACTACATGCAATGGAAAACTTCAAAAACTTTAAAACTACGTAGCACAGTCAGTCATAACATAGCCACTGAGAAATGGGCGGATGTGTGTGTGTGCGTGTGTGTGTGTGTGTGGGGGGGGGGTCATTGTCCACCCCTCCCCTAGCGACAACAGAAAATATATATTGCGTTGAAGCACTGTAATACTGTGTGGTATTTAAACATGTCCCTAACCCCGAAGTAAAACACAAATATTCAAACACCGTTTTGCCCCAATAATTTGATTAACTTAAAAAAAAACACACACACAAAGGCAATAATATGTTTAAAAAGCAGTCAAGACACTATACAAACTACTGCAATTTTGCGCGCAGAGCGAGCCATTTTTTCAATTTTTCTTCCTTCCCCATCCCCCATCCGAAAATGGTTCCACACCTCTGTCTTTAACCTCCCCAAAGTAAAACTAAAAAGATAACCGTCTACCACTCCAATAATAAATAAAAACTGCCACAGAGGTGTTTAAGAAGACTCACTTCTCCACGGCTATGGCGAGGGGCGTGTCCCCATCCTCGTCCTTCACCTCTAGTTGGGCCTTGGAGTCAACGAGGAGTCGGACCATCTCGGAATGACCTCCCTCACTGGCCAGGAGGAGTGGAGTATAACCAACACTGGTCTGAGAGAACACAACGGGTGCATTGTATACTGTTACAAATCTTCATTAATTTTCATTTCTAGGAGACTTTCGAGACTGTAACGCTTTTATGTTCAAACTTTTAGAAGATTTATAAATAGCAAACTTTCGGATGACTTTGAAGTTCTTTCTTTGAAACTTTATGACGTTTGAAATAAATTTGCTAAGAATTAAATGAAGCATTGACTCCAAATTTCCCGCCTTATCAATTCGATTCATTATCAATACCAATAAATGCTGATATTCCACCACGTGAAAAAGTTAACATTAAATTATAGTAAGCCAATAAATATTTGACAGAAATACACCAAATTTAGTTATCCGTCACGTACAGTAAGTTACTGAATGGCTATATATCGAGTCAACAAAAATGACACTGTGTGCTAAAATTGATCTAGCTAAACATTGTTTTCTTTGGAATCATGGTGACAGCTCTTGTCAAATACCGCCAGTACTAGTGACATATATGGGGGGAGGGTGGTGGTATTGGGACTTAGTCCATCCTTGCCATTTTTTTTTCTCGTCAAATTAGTTTATACCATGACTCCCCCCCCCCCGTTTTAGAGGACCTGACGTCATTTTCCTCGTTTTACAGCATGCGATATAGCATGAGTCAGTTACAGCCCCGAGCCTCTCTAAATATTACTGGACATGTAATGGTCCCTGCCACATACAATGTTAAGTTCTCAAAATGTGAAAAAACCTCCTTACTTGATAATCGACATCGGCATCGCGATCGATGAGATAACGTGCGCATGTCACGTGACCCTGAAGGGCGGCGACATGGAGTGGAGACATCTTTTCATTGGTGCACGTTACCGGCGAGTTTCTGTCCAGGAGATATTTGACAACTTCTTGTCTGTCACTGAAAGTAGATTTCATGACGTCAGAAATGAATATTGATGAAACGATGAACATGAGAATGGAATTCTAATCTAACAGCAAATATCTTTGAATGAAAGCAAAAAAAAGGTAAATGAATAAGATATCTTATCCATAATATCAAAAAGTGGAAGTTCAGTTTAATTCACATGTTGAGTAGAATACTGATAGAATATTGCAAAGAAATAATATGAACAACATGAAACAGATACGAATAACCAATTTAAAATTCAATATAAAAATATTAACGATCATACTAATTATACAGTATAATTCCTTTGTTACAAAAATTGTGTTTACTACGCACAGTGTATTTATGTTCATATAATTATATAGCAAATGAATTTGTGGCAGTGTGTTTAAATTGAAATTTTGTTTGTATATGATATTGCACATGGCCGACACGTCTGGATTTTGAAAGTACATTAAAGTAATTGTTCTGAAGAAAGGGATAAACTTTGATTTGTGAATTTGTACTGCATTATTATGAATATATAATTGATTTAAGAATTATGTATTCCCTGTAAAATATTTATTATACCGGTTTAGTTGATGATATTAAACATTTTTTCAATGTGACTTACACAAATACAGTCAATCACTGCCTTAGTGGCCACTTCGCTGTATCAGCCAACCAGCCTAACGTGAAATGGTTTTCGTGTCATTTGCTTATAAAGGACATAATTGTAATTTCCCTTAGGTGGTCACTATACACAGATTTAACGGCACACATTAATCAGGGGCGTCGATTCATATTCCGGATTTGGGGGGGGGGAACAAAGGTGGAAAAAAAATGTCAACAGTTTTCGGCGCGCTCTGCGCGCCAATTTGTAATACAGAATTTTGAAAAATTTACAATTTTGGATGTTTGATATTATGTTTATGCCATGTTTAATGGTTTTATAATGCTTTACAATGTTTTTTGAAACATATATTTGTGTTGCATATTATAATATTTTCAAGTTGTCAAATTTATTGGGGGGCAAATCGATATGACATTGATGATGCAACTCACTAGTTGACGGCGATGACCAGCGGTCTGACTCCGGACTGGTCCTGGAACTCAACCTGTGCTCCTGACTCTACCAAGAGACGGACCAGGTCGATGTGACCCTCCCGACAGGCCAGCCAGAGAGGGGTACAGCCTTGCTCCTCCTGTAACAAACACAATACCCCCTCAGTACCATGGCAACAAAACTCTATAGACTTTGCATGTGATATTCTGATTGTGGGGTACAACACTGATGGTTATAAGTGAAGGCGAAATGTGAAATTTAACTACAAATTGTAATAAGAACTGAACGAGTAAGCGTATCTATTGTGGGGTCACCAAAATAGCCTTTTAAACCAGAATTCAATTGTGTGGTGTGTGTGGGGGGGGGGTAAATCTCTAAACTTGATGAAGACTTGTGGAAAGATGTGATGAAATGGTGGATTTTATGCTAATTCGATGTATTAATGGATGAGTTCGTTCGCACATACGGTTGGAAAATTAGAATTAAATTCCTGGAAATTTTCGCCGTTACACGACATTACCCGTGTAGCGTACAGATTGTGACCCGCAACTACACTTCCTGAATAGGGGTGGCCAATCGCGTACCGCTTTCTTGGTAAGGGAATTATTCGAAAAATGCTGAAATATGGGGACATTTTTGTAGAAATCATGGCTGAATATACCCGAGAAAGTTGAAGTAAGGAGTGAAGTTGTTGGATGTCCCTTGATAGCCCGCGATAGGGGTCCAATGTCTTGGTAAATACTCGGAAGAATACCCCAGATAGGGGGACCGGAACATTATACCATTACCATAAGTGGGGATGTCTTTCAAAGTTTAGGTATGATCAGTACCTTTGACATGGCGATTGGGGGTGGGGCGGGGGTGCCTTGCGAATACCTACCTCGCTATCTACTGTAGCTCCGTGGTTAATTAGGATGCGCGCGCATTCCTCATTCCCTTCATATGCCGCCACATGGAGTGCCGTCCATTTCTCGTCGTTTGCCGCGTTGACGTCTGCTTTTCTCTCCAGGAGATATTTGACGATTTCTTCTTTCTCTCTGAAATTAAGCCAACATATATTTTCAATACGATAAAGTTACAACGAATTGCCAACAAGTTTATAGTCACACGGATGATTATAATTTTTTTGGCACATAATAGTAATACACTTTATTTTACGTGGTGGTGGTTCAATGAAAGTCATGGAGTCTTGCAATATCGTACAAACATTAAAGTCCTGAATTTCAGAAATAATGAGTAGTCGAATCCAGAAACCTCTCTATGTGGGTACTTTGTTGTTATTTTATCTGTTTGTATTTGCCCTGTCCTTGTTTTCGGGCTTTTGTTTGTTTGCTTTTTTTTATTGGCGTTTGATTTGGTTAGATTCTGTTCTGTCCTCTTAATAATACCGAGGTCCCGGTCACATAAATCCTTAACTGTAGTTTTGGAAGAATTAAGAACGAAAAAAACCACGGTAATTTATCTTCACTGTAATTTTTTTCGCTCGGGTAGCTACCAGGTTTTTTTTTGTCTGAAGTGGGTCAAAAGTTTTACAGCTGGACGCAACTTGTTAATTTTATCAACCTAATAGGCCTATAGTGTTTGCAGTGCAACATACCCATCAACAGCAAGTAGTAAGGCCGTTTGTCCGATGTGATCTCTCGCCTCCAAGGATGCTTTCAATTCGATCAGGTGCGACACCACATCGATGTGACCCTCGTAGCTGGCAACATGAAGGGCCGTCTCCTCTGCGTTCGACTTCCCATCAACCTAATGAAGGAACCAAAAATCAACCTAATAAAATAACTCGAAATTCTATGTAGGGAATGGGGAATGATCATCGGGGGCGTCGATCCATCTTCGGATGTGTGTGGGGGAGAGTAAAAGAAAAACATATCAATTTTCATTTTTATCCGCGCACAATTAATGCCCCCCCCCCGGCCGGGGGAGGGGGGCATTAATGTAATTAATGTATGAAATCGTTTCTCATTTGTGTATATATCATTTGTTAATTATTGTTGTATTACATGCCGATTTCTAAAATTCTTGACAATTACGATGAGTGTGTAGTATAACTTTTTAAAGAATTTCATTTGATTTTATTAAAATAAACATATAATATGGGGAAAACAAAGGCGGGGGGGGGGCCATATATATTTGCGATATTTTCGGCGGGGAAGTCGGGGGGCCGGGGGGTCCCCCCCCTCTTAATGGATGAAACATTTTCATTTGTGTTTATCATTTTTGTATTTTTATGATATTTTTTGTATGTAACATAAGTATTTTAATACGTTTGTTTTATTTGAATTGTTAATATTCGTTCGTATTTTATAACTTGTAAATGTGTTTTATTGTAAATGTATAAGGACTGCTGAAGAACAGCTGTTTGGCGTCTGATGCCGAGTTTTTTAAGGAGGTGTTTAAGTAAATAAAATAAATAACAAATACATTTGTATCATACCATTTGTTAATTATACGTGCGGTAAATTTTTTTAAGTTATATTGGGTTGTGTGTGTATGTGTGGTGTGTGTATATCGTTGTGATGTGATGTGTATATGGATGCTTGTGTTGTGTGTGTGTGTGTGTGTGTGTGTGTGGTCGTGTGTGTGTGGTTGTGTGTGTGTAGTGTGCGCGCGTGTGGTTGTTGTGTGTGTGTGTGTGTGGTATGGGTGTGTGTGGTTTGTGTTGTGTGTGTGTGGTATGTGTGTGTGTGGTGTGTGTGTTGATGTGTGTGATGGGTGTGTGGTGGGGGTGTGTGTGTGTTGTTGTGTGTGTGTGTTGTGTGTGTTGATGTGTGTAGTGTGTTGATTGTCGTGTGTGTGTGTGTGTGTGTGTGTGTGGTGTGTTGTGAGGTGTGGGGGTGTGTTGTGTGTTGTGTGTGGTGTGTGTGGTGGTGTGTGTGTAGTGTGTGTGTGTGTGTGATGTGTGTGTGTGTGTGTGGTGTGTGTGTGAATCCGCCGTTCACCGGGGACGTAATGTTGGACATCCAATTCGCATTGGGGACGTTCGGAAAAACGGGACGGGTGGTGTGTGTGGTTTGAGTGCTGTGCGCCTGCTTTTGTAAACATAGTTTTTCGTGTGGATGTTTGGGCGGGGCAAAGTGAGGTATGAAGGAACCGAACTAGGGAATGAGAGTGCAATGCGATGGGTACAAAAATGTGGTATCTTCGCTTGAATTTTGATGTTGTAATCATGCAATTTCGGTGGGGGCAGTATTTCATGGATGATTATCAACTTGAAAAGTCTTTATGATTTAGGAAAATATAAGTTTTTCTTAAAAAAAAAAAAAAAAAAAAATATGAATAGCAGCGGTAATCAAAAAAAAGTATAAAAAAGACACTCGAAAAGAAATTTATTAGGCAATATTTCTGATCTAGAGATAATGTTTTTTGATATGAATATTTTTACAACTTGGCCTAAGTATCTGATGACCTATTGGTATGAAAGTATTTCACGCATACCGAGTGAGCACAGGCCAGTTTTGTCCAATAGGCAAAAAAGGATTTGCGCAGCGAGAATTTGTGTTCTTATATGTAATTGTTTGATGCTCACAGACGGGTCGCAAGAAGCTCTCACTGATGTGACAGATGAATCCTCAGCATGCTTCAGAGACGATTGTAATATCATTTGTGGCAAAAAGACAGCAAATGAAGCAATGATATCAGAAGTACCGCTAAAAAGGAGAAAAGTCATGTTGCGTGCGAAGATGAACTGTGAAGCTGAAGAAAATGACATTTTTTTGTTTTTGAAGGGTAGGGGTGGTTGTATCTGAATCATGATGTTCATTTTGGCTCAGTTCTAATCTCAGATGCTGCAGCAGAAGAGTTATATCAATTCTGTGAAAGAGAAAGACAAAATAAGCAATAATTCAGATACATTACC
>JZLH01S0094638.1:0-10654 GCA_001188425.1 Eucidaris tribuloides | reverse complement strand
AATGAAGTGTGTCCTCAATTGGCGGTCGAATATCGCACGCACACGTCCTCATTTGCATGTCTGTAATCAATGAAAAAATTACGTCCCCGTTTGGGATGAATTACATGCATGTGTGTGTGTGTGTTGCTGCATGTCATGTCGGAATAATATAAATTAGCACACCCACCAAATTAAAAACCATGCCAAATAGTACTCTCATCCATTGAACTTTTACCAACTATTTTATCATCATCTAAACATTTTGGTTTGTATAACTGGCTGGAAAATAGACCATTTCTTGAACAAACAAAAAACACATTTTGCAACACAAGCCTTTGCAAAGTCAAATTTGGGTTCTTTATTTTTAAAATGTTTGCAGTTAAAACTTTTAAACACTTTTAAAAATTTTTAAAAAGGCCCCTGCAACCCAATGTTGACTTCTGTTGATGCCTATTGGTCTGTACATCACCAAATCACTAAATATTTCATGAAAATATGCTTCATATATCTTTTTAAAAACATTTTTCTGCACCATGCTAAGCCCCGCCCTAAAAAAAACACACCTCCATATCATATTTAATTCATATTCCAGTTGTGACATCATCATTCTATAACACTTGAATTAAACAACAGACAGAGTTATGTGCCTCCACATTCCTTGCTATTACTATGTATACCTGCCTACAATAGCTTCACATTTTCACATAATACCCCCTCTGGCAGCCTTGAATCATAATACTCATTGCTGTGTCAGAAAGAAACATTTGCATAAAAACATTTGTCGTTGTTGTAGGCAGGAGTATGCAGTAATAGCAACAAACATGAAGGCACATAACACTGTCTATTGTTTAGTGCAAGTGTTACAGAATGATGACAACTGGAATATGAATTATATATAATAGTATTTTATTGAAACTCATCTTTGCAGCCCAAAGGCTGAATGGTGATGACTTTACAATATATACAAGATAAAAAGATATGTAAAAAGAACAAGTATTAAAAAAAAATCAGGATTTTTTTTTAGATGAGGTACTTGAGCATCATGCAGAAAAGGTTTTGAAAAAGATTTTAAAAATATAAATCTTTTCATGAAATAATTAGTGATTTGGTGATGTACAGACCAGTAGGCATCAACAGAAGTTAACATGCATTTGGGTTGCAGGGGCCTGTTAAACTGTCTTTTGGGATACATGATTCAAGTTATATGTCAATAATTACTCAAGATATATACATCTTTTCAGATCAATTTTCATTATCTTCTTCAGGCTTTCCTTCCTGTCTCACACTCCACCTTCTAATGTTAATACCACTTAGCCAAAAACTAGGATCCATCACGGTAAATGCACTGTCTTTACAAATCACAAGATGGAAAAAATTTGAATTTTGCATCCTCATGACTTATTTTGTGAAGACTCACTACATCTATGTTCTTATAACCCCTCAATGAATAGTCATGTTCCCTCTTGCTGCATTCAATATTTATGAGAATGTTCACCACTTTCATAAGACAACGGCACAGAAAGACAGTTTTGTGTTGATACAAACTTCTGGATTATCACGCTAATTGGAGATGGCAAGTCCAAATGTTTTGAGTCCAAAGCAGAAACAGAAGCTACTATTCTCAGCTGCCTTTCCTTCCGTTCTGTTTCTTCTTTCCCTTTGCTTTGAGCCATGACTTCCCTGTCTGTTTTTGATGTCCATGTCCCTGCCTTGTCTTTCCTTGGAAGTCCTTCCTTTTTGTGTTGGTGAGTCGTTTTCTTGGATAGGATTCTTCTCTGTAAGAAACAGCCGAATTAAGGAATAAGCTCGCTTGTTAACAGAAACTTTGGCATCAAGATTTTTCATGGTTTGGAACTTATACATACACTGGCTCGACTGCATATTCAGGCTGAAAAGGAATTGCCTTGAATTTGTTTGCCTCAGGAAAATTGAGCATTAATTTACCAGTATTGAATTGATCTCCAGCCCCTGATAGATATTGATCCCATAGAAAGCTACACAACAAATTTCACTGACACAGCATTTTCTGATAATTTTTATACAGGATATTTGATTCTGGGAGCATTGTGTCCTGAATTGAGGACTACTTCCCATCTTGCCATTTCCCTTTAAAGACACTATATAACATAGTGGGAGCCCCATTTAAAAAATTGCCAAACTTTGCTATCTGGCATATGCGACAGTGTTTGAATGGACAAATAAACACCCTAGAACACAAAAGTTCGTACAGATATGCTGTCACTTGTAAAACATGTACTGATAAAATTCGGCACATGAATTGTTGGCCGACAAAAATTCTGCAACACAGCAGTATGTAGGGGTAAACTGGAATGGTCATTCAATGATTTTCACTTTTTAAAAGCACTTAATGATTGTTCTGAACTGAACTTTTTCCAGTGCTTCAATTTTAGACTGTATCACAGACACTGATAGCATGGAGAATCATGTAGCTCACATTTTTTAAACTGGAAACATGTTATATGATGTCTTTAATCTAATATGAACCACACAGTCAAACTTCAGTTAATATTAGAAACAAATGTACACAATGTCTCAATACAGTAGACTCAACTTGAATAATATACCAGTTTAAAAAGGATATTTTATCGTTTTGTTTCTCCTTCTTCACAGCTCTTTTCACTCTCAGTGCTCGTCCACTGATCTTGCTACCATCCAGCTTTAGGGCAAACTGTACTGAATAAGCATCCTGTATTACAAAATACACAAATACAACAAAATAATCATTTACCATGTAATAAAACATTATGAAACAACATAAATGCTAAATCAGCAATTATACTTCTGTTAAGTTTAATGAAGAATAAGGAACCCAATCATTTACTCGTGAATTATTTACATAAAGTTCTTTGTGTTGATTTGTGAGGGTAAATTATCTTGCCGAGTATAAAATGACAGGTACACTACTAGTAAGTTTAGTCAAATTAAACCTGTCCCTTTCCTATAGAGGAACATCAGGTGGTGCCTATCTCTGTTTCAGTAGCCCAAGGCTACATGGCTGCACAAGACAGTTTGACTACAGTAGGAGGGGGGGGGGGTTAGTCCTCTGGTAGTCCCATGCATTTAACTCTCATATCCGAGTGGCAGGCTTGAGGCAGTAACTACCAGGGATGGAGGACTCGAGGCCAACTTTGCCAGTCCTCGGCCTCGGCCTCATAATTCCGTTACTCGGACTCGTCCTTGGCCTCGTACCATGCGGCCTCGGTGATTTGGGTCGAGGCTGGGTCGAGGCCACAAGATTTTATATAATCTGGTGAACCTAAGTATAAACCCTGTTTGATTTGTTTGGATATGGATTTTGAAGTTTTTTCAACGAATATGCCCAAAAAGAATTATGGAAATCCTAATATAACATGAAGCTATGTAAATTCACTTCTCATCGATGACTTTATTTTACCCAGCTAGTAATAAGTTTCACAATCATATAGATCAATGTTTCTCTATGATGTCGCTGCTCTATACTGCAACAAGACAGGCACGGTGAAAGTCAATGCCTGTTTATTAGCTGAATGTTCTGAAGACATTTAGTCATTTACAATTACATCAAATATTGTTTTGCCTCAATATTTAAGAGCTTTTGCTTTATTTTGTTTTTAATTTTTCCCAAATTGATAAATTTCAGTAATTGGTTGATTTGAATGGTTGATTGGTTGAAAGATTGTGATTAATTTATTGTAAGATTTCAAAGTAATTTTAATGGTTAAAATTTTGCCCTAAAATATTGCATTATTTCGCAAGTTGGTGACTCGGATTTGGCCTCGGCCTCGGAGAGTTGACTCGGACTCGGCCTTGGACAATGGTGACTCGGACTCGGACTCGGCCTCGGAAGGTAGTGACTCGGACTCGGTCTTGGCCTCGGAAGGTAGTGACTCGACTACAACATTCTACTAACTAACTACCATTCTTTTAATGGTCTTTGGTATGACCAGACCGCAAGTTTAACTCACTATTTCCCAGTCAAGAGGCAGACCCTCTACCAACTGAGCCTACTTGTAAATAAGAACGTAAAAATTGCTGAACAGTCTATACATGTCATCATATAAATTTCTAGATTGGCAGTAAAGTTACTCTGGTGCACTGTCCCATGTTTTTCTTTCAATTAATCCTTTCTGTCATATAATCAATAAATTACATACAACATTCACAGAGTAAGTAATGGGACTGCATGGGTTATCACAATTCAGATGCAGAATATCTTCGTCTTTGAGAAAATGAGGGTTACATTACAAGACATTTAGATAGCTAGCACCACTATTGAAAGATAGCTTATGAATGCTAATTTCTAAATTATATTACAAATTTCTGCATTGAAACACAAGAAATTGAAGAGCTGAACACTCATTTGAATTTTCATAATTCTGTTTCTGGTGTTTGTGATGAACAGAATGTCTAACACATTGTATTGGATCAAAATAGGAAGGTGTTATCAGGTTGCATACCATAAAAATCAAGTTTTGTTTACCATACTATACGTTTTATTAAAAATAACTAGAGCAGTTCGACTGCGCGCAGTCGATGGTTATGCCTCCACAGTCCGGTGCACTCCCATCCAATTAATGTAATTTGAAAAGCTTCAAGTTGCCATAGTAGCAAGACCAATTAGATGAATAAGCAAAAGCCCATGTGACCCTTGACCAAGTTACAGTAAAATCCAATTTAAGCAGTTCTTAAATTATCGTGACAATGAGCTCAATTCTGACATGAGGCCTTGTGACCTTTGACCTCTGACCGTTCAACTCCAAAATCGAATCAGTAAATTGAAATCAGACATATTTTAGGCCTGGTGACCTTTGACCTTTGACCTTTCAGCTCCAAAATCTAATCAGTTCATTGGTGCCTCACAATACATACTTCACCCATGTTACATGAAAATCCAACTGGCTGTTCTCAAGTTATCGCGGTAACTAGCCCAAATCAGACATATTTTAGGCCCGGTGACCTTTGACCTTTGACCTTTCAGCTCCAAAATCTAATCAGTTCATTGGTGCCTCATAATACATACTTCACCCAAGTTACATGATAATCCAACCAGCCGCTCTCAAGTTATCGTGGAAACGAGCCCAAATCAGACATATTTAAGGCCCGGTGACCTTTGACCTTTGACCTTTCAGCTCCAAAATCTAATCAGTTCATTGGTGGCTCATAGTACATACTTGGTCCTAGTTACATCAAAATCCGATCGGGGGTTCTCAAGTTATCACGGTAACGAGATCCGGTAACGGACGGACGGACGGACAACCCGAAAACATGATGCCTCCTGCAACTTCCTTGCGGAGGCATAAAAATCATCTCAAATTTCCTTTCACATGACTGCATTCCATTAATTCAAACATAATATTATCTGTCTACCAGCAAAGTCTACTTACCTCAAACAAAATGTACCCAAAGCCTTTTCCAAGTCCGGTGTTCTTGTCCCGGATTAACCTCACTCCCTCTATTGGCCCACATTGATCAAAGATCGTCCTGATTTCCTCTTCTTCGACGTTGAAGGGAACATTTCCAATAAACACGGACCGCTTCATGTCATGCTGTCATTAAAAATGGAAACAAAAATGCACAGAAAAATATTTTATGTTCAATCCTTGAAATGTGCATGTTTTTCTTGTCTTTTAAAATTGAAACTGGTCTTTTTGTCTCTGCAAAATCAATGAGCAAGATAAGAATTAAAATAAACAAAATTTTGATTCCCAATCAAAGTACGCTCAAATACGCTCAAATTACCTTTTTGCTGCTACCCGCAATGTCCACCCTGATGTGATGCTTGCCAACTCTCTTCCCATTGCTATGGACAAAAAGAAAATGAAAAATTAATAAATTCACGTAAGCAACCCTCGAAGCAACACACACACACACACACACACACACACACACACACACACACACACACACACACACACACACACACACACACACACACACACACACACACACGACGCGCACACACGCACGCGCACACACACACACACACACACACACACACACACACACACACACACACACACACACACACACACACACACACACACATATCACGAATGAATGATAACTACCGGTACTTAAAGGTTGTGTCAGGGATGTGCAAGTCCATTCCTTCCCTTCATTATCAATACCAAACGGTAGTTTAGTACTTACAAATGGTGTGTTGAACGTTTAAGATCCATACGTCATGAATTTGTTGTTTTATGAGAAAAACTAATAACGACATGTTACCAGAATGTTGTTCTTTCCATGAGTTTCAATTTTGCTCAAACTGCGAATTGCGGTTATGTGTATCGTCGCAAGACCAGCGGAGCACACTGATTGGTTAAACGGCTAACCTCCGCACGACCTTTGGCTAACGGCTGATCGGACAATTTTGGAACGGCACGTGCACATTTGACGTCGCGGATTTTTTGAAATTGCTTCTGAGTAATTTGAAAAAGGATGAAGTTTAACCGTCCAGATTTCCACCAAAACTCAATATTTTACCCCAAGTCTCTATGAGAGGTGTTTATTTATATTAATCTTCACATTGGATATGATTTCAGCTGATTTCATTCATTTAGGTGTTTTTTGACGTGAAAATGAATGACACAATCTTTAAAACATGAAAAGCACAAGCTCATTGAATAGTCATAATGTTGTCTCACATATATTGTCTACTTCTACAATTTTGAAGTCAAAACAATATTTTAGTATTATAATTTCCCTTGAATTGGCATTTCTCATCACCATAATTTGATAAATCACACAAATCAGGAGAAATAGTCTAGTACCTTGATAATCCTCTTTCTCTATATAATTGCTTTAAACCAACTGAAGTTTTTAAGTAACCCCAGTGTATAGAAATATAATTGTTTAAACTGACCTTTTAAGTGCTGACTCTGCCGAGCGTTTATCTTTGTACACCACATATGCATTGAATGAACTCCGATTTGGATGTAGCTCTTGTCTGTGGAGAAATACAAAGAAAAACATTTGAAACATTTGTTGTCAAAAGCTTTTTATCATGCCACTAAATATAGGAGTGTGCAATAATAATCATGGACAGGATCATATTACATGTATCATTCTAGTAAACATTTAATATTTCTTTGTTGTTTTATTGTATTTCAGATTTATATTGTTGTATGTTAGGAAAATGCAAAAACAAATCAAACACAAATTTCATCCTGTTAACCCGTTGGCTACAGGAACCAGATGTGCCCTGTGTTACCTCTATGGGATTTTCGGAATCTTGGAGGCAACGGGTTAAGTACGATTATGATTATGATTTTTTTTTTTAAGTAGTAATATTCAATTCATAACAAGTTAAAACTGAATAAACACAGTCTGTATTAGTAATCGTAACTAAATTTGGTAATTGTTCATAGCTATGCACATGGTACTCCATCAATACAGCAAGATTCTGTTTAGGTGTAATACATAAATCTGCATACAATAAAACATTTAAAGACCTATATAACACTGTGGAAGACCTGTTTAAAAAATTGTTGAACTTTGCTATCTAACATATCTGACAGTGTTCGAATGGACAAGTAAACACCCTAGAACACAAAAGTTCGGATAGTTATGCTGTCACTAGTAAAATATGTGCAGATACAAACTGGCACATTGATTTTATATCAGCCGATAGGAAATTCTGCAACACAGCAGTCTACGGGGGGAAACTGGAATTGTCTCTCAATGATTTTCACTTTTTTAAAGCACTTAACGATCGTTTTAAACTGCAATTTTTTCAGGGCTTCATTTTTAGACCATATCAGAGACACTGGTAGGATGGGGAATCATGCAGCTCAGATTTTTCAAACTGGAAACATTGTTACACAATGCCTTTAAAATTAACCTCTAGAGTAAGAAATAGAACATGGTCAGTGAAATATTTGAATAATAATACTTTGGAATCACAAATAGAGAAAATGTCTCTTAGTAATGAACTTACTTGATAGCAGCAACCTTCTTTGATAGAGATGGATCAGCAACTGTCTGCAAAGAGAATGTCAGAAAAGGTTTAATTAATTACCTGTTATTTTAACTTATTTGTTAAAACCATATACAATGTGTGTTTAGGTTGTGGTATACAAAAATCGGGGAAATTTTGGGTTGAAATAATTAATTAACAATAGAGTAACACATTTATATTAAGTTGTATTTGTTAATCAAACTGAACAATGATTATGAATATGAAGTATACTGCTGAAATAGTTTGTATTTTTGTTATAAACCAGGTACCAATGTCATTGCAACTGTATCACAAGATTATTATCTCTCAGTAGATTTCAAAATGTGAGATGAGGAATTAAATGTGTTGTACAAATAGTTCACTGCACATTTGTTTTGCTAAATTTGTCAAATGAAGTCAATATCTATGCTTAACAAAACAATATCTTGATTTTGTACTTTTAATGAATGAATCCTAATCTATGTTCCAATTTTGTATCAATTTTACACACTACATGTACTAGAACAATGTCTCACACAATATTTACCAGTAATATTTAATTTTGTTAATTTTTTAATGTCTGTAGAATTATTATCTCTTCATGCATTTACAGAACTACTTACCACTGATCTGAAACGAATGCTCTCAATATCTCCATATGATTTGAACAGTCCTTTTACTTCCTAAGTGAAAAAATAAAATAAATCTCAGAATTATTTGAATATTTATGAAAAAGTATCCATTAATCATGAAATGAAGCTAAATACTGGTATTACGCACGGTTATGTAGATATATTCATGTATGAGAAAAGTTCATTTCCACACATATAATAATAAATTTCTTTAACTTCTCTACTTAATGCATTTATAAGGCGTTTCCAATATGTACGAACATGATTGTCATATCTATAGTCAATTATTTTGGCACAGGTAAAAGGCTAGTGAAGTATTAGAAGTGAAGTGTAATAAAATGCACACTTTTATGCACACAACAAAGCATTTTATTACTTTCCTGTCTATTATAATACAACAATACAGAATATAGATAAAAATATATATTTCATTTTGCTACACTGCTTTGGCTAGCATTATATTTCATATATAATTGTTAAATTATGTCAACAGGTAATTGAAATCATAATTAGCATTGCTCTTATAGCCAAAAAAAAAACTGTATGAGGCATAAAAACAAACCTTTACAAAACAATAATAATCTTACATATGATGAATGTGGATAATGTAATATTTTTGTCAATATTTTAAAATACTTACTTTTTTGTTGACAAGACCAACAACATTTTTGCATTTAACTTGGAAACAAGTCCATTTCAACAGACCCATCATACAATCATATTTTTTTGCATTTTATTTAATGACCGTGCTAATTTTCAGTGTGAACATATGTTTCATTGAGATGGAAATGGCCCCACCTCCAAAAGAAAGTCATCCAAGAATATCTGAGACAGCAAGATGTGAACAGGTAACAAATAAAATGAGATGCAAAAAGACATGAGGCAAAAATTACAATCCTGTATACAAATAAAAACAAACTGCAATTTCCAATGGCAGAAATTTGAAGAACATACCTTCTTCGTTGTGTTGACAGGAAGATTTCCGATAAAGACAGTCCTGGCATCGACAAGAGGATCTGTCCTCCACTTTTTCAGCTTTGGTTCTCCATCATCGTCATCATCTTCTGCTTCTTCCATATCAGTGGTTTGAGTGGGCGTGGGTTGATAAGATACTGCATTACTATCTCTCATTCTTTTCTTCACCACTTTCACTCCTGAATCAGTTGGAACATCTTTGTCCTTTGAACTAGTATCTGCCTTTACTTTTCGATCATGATTTGTCTATTTATGACAAAATGAAAGTGTAAAAAAAGGACACATTTTTTGATAAAGGTAGTTATCATTATTATTATTACTATTATATAGCCCAAACTGAATGACATTACAAGAATTCACTCTTCATTTTTTTAACCTCTTAAAGATAAATGACATGATTGGGGGTAGTCCTCAACTTGGGCTGAAACTACTCTAGAATCAAGTAAACTATGCAAGGATTCTTCTGTAAAAATCTTGTAGTCAAACGTTGACTCATTCTAAAATAAATAATGTCAATATCACTCGTAGCAAGGAAACCTGCTGTGTGGCTCTCTATGGGGCTTATTTTTATCGTCCCCGGATAAAATTAAGATACTCCTATGTTTATGCTTGATTTTCCTTAAGTAAACAAATTACAGACAAATCCTCCCAGGTGGCAGATCCACTTCTGCTAGTGTACAGTTGGTATATATTTCAACTCATTTGGTTCTTGAGGCATTTTCAAGTGTTCCCAATTATGTCACTAACCTTTAACCCGTTGGAGACTAAGTACAAGATATCTTGGGCTGGGGTCTGTGGAAAATGCATGTTATATCAAAATCAAACCATCTCCGACAGGTTAATCTTATTAAGGACATCTCATCAACATTTTTCCATAGAAGGTATTTTATTCTAAAAACAAAAAATGTATTTAAGGAGATGATTTGCAACTGTTTGCCATAAATTCAGATAAGAAATGTCATAGATGTATATATTCCATATTGTAATGGCTTCCAAATTTGTCTAAATAATTGTATTCATGAATACAAAAAACATAATCTAACTTTGCATTCACTGCATACTTCAAAAAGTCCAAGCTTAAGTCAGATGCAGAGTATAATTTAGAGGTTCAAGTACAAAAATTTGTGTC
>JZLH01S0094629.1:8131-20248 GCA_001188425.1 Eucidaris tribuloides | reverse complement strand
GTGACGTCATAGATGACGTCAGAAGAATTTGTCAAAGAAAGTGATATCTGAAACCTTTAAACTACGCATTATAGGCTCTCAGAATAAGCAATAAAAAGCAGGGGTCACCGTTAATTCTAGAGAGTTATCAGCGATTTAAAAATGCCCATCTTTCACTACGCGCGTAATGTGCGCGCATTTACATTTTTTGGGCATATAAGCAATATTTTGGGTTCTGATGGTCGGGAAAGGGTTCTAAACAATGTAGAATTCAGTCAGACATCTAAATCCATCGAAAAAAATATGTTTTTTGGTCGGGAAAGGGGTGCGTGCAAAAAAATGCTCGCGTACGCGTGCGCACTAAAATGCTCCAAATGACCTGAAACATATAGTACCGTTAATAAGAAGTCACTTGGAGCATTCTTATTTTTTGACGCGCCCATACACGCATGTGAAGACGCGCGCACGCACGTGGTTTGGACCAAAAGATGACCCATGACCTGAACTTGACCCTTGCCAAGTTTGGCAGTTTTATTCGACCGCCGGCTCGAGATATTGCAAATATAGGTTAACTCTAGCTTTTTTACAAATGACGTCATAGATGATGTCACGGGCAAGTGATCACACTGACAGAAATTGTGTGTTGAGGTGTTGACACGTGACATAACTATGTTAAGTTACAAGATGATTGATGATGGCGTTAATGAGATATGAGACACAAGAAATGACCAGAAAGAAACAGGAATAAAGAAACAAAAAAGAAAATTCTGACAAACTCTATGGTGATCCACGTTTATGCGGATCACCAATAAGGCAGATCACATCTGGTTAATACAGAACAATATCTGAAATGCCTTTCACAAAGTAGTTTCAGAGCTGGAGTCCCAACTAGCAATAATGAATTTAAGCAGCTGTCAGGTTTGTACTTCTTTGGATGCTTATATGTCTTTGACGTTGATGTTGCTGATGTCGGAAAAATCTGAAAATGAGTTTTCATATTAAAATATTGGGGATATTTCACTTGTTTCCACTTAAACACAAGATTTTTTTCCTAATGTATAAGAATGAAAAGTGAAAACAAATACTGTCAGAAAAGTTTTTTGTAAGTTTGAATCCAAGTTGCATCTTGTGTTGAAATAAATACCATTCTTTTATGCCAATTTTGACACTTTCCAATCAATTGTGACAAATTTATATTGAATGCTCTTGTCTACCAACCTGCATGACATAGAACATCACTATTCAATTCTCTTTGAACAGATATTACTCCAGCTCTCTAAACCTCTTTGCTTTCACCACGATTTGTTGATTTAATGGCTGTAATTTCCTTCTGGGCTGCACTATTACCCAAAGGAGCAATTTCGGTGGGATTTGTAAAATGTACCAAATTTTGGATGGACTGACTGTTTGCAGATTTTCCACTTCTATCCCTACATTACATTATTCACAGTAAAAAATGTGTTATATACCCATTCTGTACAAGTACACTGTCAGCACGATAATATCTGTAGAGATTTTGTTCTTGATTAAATTTTATTTTCAACCATTCTGTTCTTACTAGAGAGTCATTTTACAGGAATAGCAACAATCCATAGATGGATTTATGGCAGTGTTTTGTCACAATTAACTTGTTCTGCACATACTCAGTAACTATCCTCAGAAAGTTTTCTTACGTCATGATTGAAGCTTCTGCTAAAATGGACTGTGCAGCATCATTGTTGCCAAGAAGAAGTTTCACTGCAACCTTTTGGTTCCTGTATTCCCCCACTCTAACAGCTGTAAATCAAAACAGAAAGCACAAAATAATGCATGTAAAGTATACAACCTGGAGGTACATGTATGTGGTGATGCTCAGTATACAAGAGATGATTTCACTTTCATTACCACTAGAACTGAAAAAGAAAATTAAGAAGGCAAATGTTGACCCTGATAGTCTCACATGTGTCTCACAATCATTTACGAGATTGTGTATCAAACTTATGCCAAGTTTTGAAATATGATGCATCACATGCTACCCTGGGGTACTGTTGTACCCCATTGTACCACATTGTGTAGCGCCCTCTTGTATCCATAAACAGTGGGGTGAAAATGAGGCTAAAGTTGTTCTTTTTATGGCCTTTAGTATTGTATAACATCATTTTGCACAAGAGATTTTGAACATTGAAAAGCACACTGCGAACATCACATTTACACAGTTTGTAACCCAGGGCACAGTGCTGAAAAATAAATAAATAATTCAACAAAATAGCAAATTTATGTCATCATATAAGCTATGAACTGTTTGGAAACTGGGACATTGTAGTGTAGGTTTCAGACACTGGATGTAGCTTTCATCCATGAATTTTGAACTTGGTAGAGTCCAACTGTAGTAAAAATTGCTTAACAATCGCATACCTGCCAACCCTGAAAGCCAAGGAATAGGAACAAATTATTTTAAAAATTTACAAAATAGGAACATTCCTGAATTTTCTATACACTACCACAATCAAATTTGAACAAAAATAGGAACAAAGGGGTTAAAATTGCTCTTTTCTTTTCCAAAAATAGGAATATTCCTATTTAATAGGAACAGTTGACAGGTATGCAATCGTCCAACCATACTGCTGTGATTTTTTGACCTTATAAGCTTTGATCAGCAGGTATTCAGATTTCAGTAGATGATAAATGAATCAGCTCTAGCAGTCAGACTAGTTAAACAGCTGCTTAAAATTCAAATTCATTGAGCAATATCACTTCGATGCATTCTGTTTGAATTAAATCCGCACTTATTTTCACAATACCACATTCACAGTCACAAGACTTTTTTAAACCGGAGTAGATTTGAGTCAATTTATCTTTACATTATACATTATCTTAGCTTTCTTGGTAGATAAGTTCATTTCAGGGTGTGCAAATCATGGACACAATATGTAAGGTTTTCGGCAAAACAAACAAACACCTAAGGAAATATTTGTTATGCAAGTCAAAATTTATTAATAATAGTACATGTATATAAAGAATTTATCACTGGAAAATGAGAAAACTTTGTTTAAGAATGCTGTTAATGCTATCTAAGTTTTCACACTTGCCAAAAAGTCAGAGTAAGCCCACAGCCAAATTTACATTCAAAAGCATTTAAGATACATGATACATGTGTCTGTGGTATGATAGTAGTGACTAGTCTCACTTTGAAGGTATACAAAGTGATAAGAAGAGTTCTTTTCATTCAAAATAAATGAATATTTTGACAATTGACCTTGGTCGAACTGAGCTTTCCAGAGATGTACCTCTGGTGTCAATTTGGTGACCATACCTTAAAGCAATAGAAAGTTATTGAGTGTACAACATACATGTACACAATGCCTTTCATGGAAAGTTAATTGCCCTTCTGCAGGGCTCGACTATAGCGGTGGCCATTGTGCCAATGGCCACCTGATATTGTGGTTAGCCAGCAAGACTTCCTTCGGGCATGCTCCCCCCTAAAATTTACATAACTTGGGTCAGTAAGTTTAGGGTTAGTAAGGTTAAGGCCCAATCTCACTGGAGGAGACATCTCCATGTCTCCCGCGACTGATCAGTTGCGGCGAACAAAAACAAATAATTAATTTATTCATGAATTTCTTTCATGGAGAAGTCTCCACAAAGTCGCTGTGATGTCATGACGACATCTCCTTGAAACTAGGCGGGTCTCCAGGGAGTCGCAGGAAAACCAAATATGTTCATTTCTTCCCCAAGTCTCAAAGAGACTTCTCCATGAAACAAATTCATGAATTATTTGTTTGCCATGACTGAACAGTCGCGGGAGTCATGGAGAGGTCTCCTCCAGTGAGAACAGGCCTTTAGATTAAGGATTAGGGTTAGTAAGGGTATGGTTGGGATCAGTAGGTTTACATATGGGGGTGCCCAAAGCAAGTCTTTCCAAAGCACCACCTGAAATCGTCAACTAGGTGGCCTGGCTGGTAGGCCTCATAAAAGTTTTGACGATAATTATTAGCAACATGTGTAGATCTGCAAATACATTGTGCACATTTTTTGCCCAATTTCATGTTTACAAAGCATTCATCAAAGATGTAAAATTAGTGCGTGGAAAGTTGGAATGGAAGGAGTGGTCTCTTAACTGCACAGAAAAGGAAATCTAGTATCAAAAACAAACAATGATTACTGTGGAATATTCTGGCAAGAATTATAGAAATAACAGAAATGCTTCAGTAAAAGTATTGACTAATCGACAGTAGCAAAAACAAACACCAGTTTCCCTGTTTTGATAGTAGCACAGACATAGGCATTAGTGTTTTTTTTTTTTTTTTTTTTAGGGGGGGGGGGGGGTTAGGGTTGGTCGTAACGAGTTTTTCCCAAATACTGAATTAATACCTGAATCATAACATTTGAAAATATATGCTGTAGGGGCAGGGGGCAACTCTACTTGCTGATCAACATGAGGGACCATGGCCCCATTTGATTATATGATTATGGATCATGTAGGCCTCAGCACTATTGTAAATTGACCACATATGCAAAAATTAGGAGAAAACCAAGTTGCCACAGAACTAAATGCTTTCTCCCTTCCATATCCTCTATGTGTTTTTACTTTCTTTGAATTATTCCTCTTTTTGACTACTTTTGATGTATGAGTTGTCATGAATTGTCTAAATTCTAATTCTCTTTATCTACATTTCTAAGTGCTTACATATTATGTCTCTTAAAGACACTATATAACACTGTGGAAGACCCGTTTAAAAAATTGTCGAACTTTGCTATCTGACATATCTGACAGTGTTTGAATGGACAAGTAAACACCCTAGAACACAAAAGTTTGGACAGTTATGCTGTCACTAGTACAATATGTGCAGATGCAAACTGGCACATTAATTTTATATCGGGCGATAGGAAATTCTGGCAACGATAGCGAGTCTATGGGACGACACAGCTGAATGGTCTCTCAGTTGATTTCAATTTTTTAAAGCACTTACATGATTGGTTTAACACTAGCATTTTTCAGGGCTTCATTTTTCAGACTGTATGCAAAGACAACAGTAGCACTGGGAATCATGTAGGCTGCAGATATTTTTTTAAAACTGAAACAGTTGTTATACGCCCAGTGGCCTTAAAGTTTTGGAGTTCAGAACATCTCAGCCCTCGATATTAAAGGCAATAAAATTTCGAACTGACAAAGAATTAAATGTAATTGGCTAACCTTTACCACAGTTGAAGGAAAAATCTGCAGCACGCAATGATTCCCATGCTACGACAAGTCGTCTTTGATGAGAGTCTAGAAAATGAGGCCCTGAAAAAATTGTATTGTCAAAATGATTATTTACACCCCAGTGCTTATAAAACCCAGTGAAAATCGCGTGAAGTTTGACCAGATTCACTTGGCCCAATTTCCCCTCCATAGAATCTTACACTGGTGTGTAACCTAGGTTATATAAAACTCGCGTCCCCGAGTTTTATTTATTCATGTATAAGCTGCCATTGGCAGTGTAGACTTTTCCAAACTTTTTGTATTCTAGGGTGTTTATTTTGTCCATCTTGAAACAATACTAATATGATAGCTCAAGATATCAAAGTTTAACAATCTTTTAAATTGAAGCTCCACAATGTTAGCCTATCACTTTAACTTTCAATGAATAATCAATACCGAAGTTTGCTAACCCCTTCAGATTCCAGAAATTGTTATCATAATCGGACACAAGCTGGGGAAAATTTTGGGCAGAATGAGCCGCTTATTGACAAGATTTGGGTTGAAGAAGCTGCTAATCAGGCAGGAGCTTGAGAAAATTTATGCACAAGCTGCTTGCAACAGGAGTTTGAGGAAAATCTGGGCAGCTCCTTTATTTTGTAACGAACCCGGTTTTGTATTTAGTTAGTTTGATTTGAAAACTGACGGTTTCTTATTTTTTCCACCAACTTGCCCAAATTTATACTGATATTTATTTGAAATGTCCCATTTTTGCCCAATTTTTTATTTACTGATATTGTTTAAACGTGTCATTTTCGTCCAAACTTTTTTTTATCAATTTTGCCAGAAATTCGCATTTTGAAACATTTTTGGGTGGCACAGCACCCCCATCCCCCATCCCATACTCCTATGAGCATAGATATTACAACCACCTGTAGAATGTAAGCAGCTAGCTATGCCCAGTCCCACATTTGTTAATTAATGCTTTGTAAAATTGGGATTATCAAGTCTAACTTACAATGCATGTTTTTTTCGGTAAGTTTCTGCACTTGCACATGGTGAATATAACCACAAAAATATGTCAGAAGTGCTTGTAATTACATTTCTGAAATAATAAGTCACCTTATTTTTCCCCGAGTTTCAAGTCCAAAAGGGCAAACTTCTTTGTCATGATTGACAAGTACTAGGAGTATTACATAATTTTCCTTTGATTCATGCACATATTTCTAATAACAAATTGACTGACTGTCTATCTCCAGCCCCATTCTGGGCCACCTACAAGTGCATTTGGCCACGTGGAACTCCTGCTCAAGTGGCCCAGCTAGCCATCTGAAAAAAAAAACGTTGAAATAAATATCTAAACAAATCAATATTTCATCGATTGATTTGCAAGTTTGGTGGTTGCTGTATGATGGAGTTGTGAAGTATGATATCATGCTGGTGTTAACACCAGTGTTAACCTATCAGTGTCAATATCAATATTGGTCATTAATCCAAGTCTCAGGTTTTGAGCTTGGTGTAACAAGCTCTGGATGCCCACTAACACTAACACTGACACCATACTTAAAATCACCCATTGTGTTATTTTATTTGAAGTAGTGAGAAACATTTTACCTCCAAAAAATCCATGACCAATCTCTTCTCCCAGGATGACATCTTTCTTGTTTATTGCCCAGTGACCTGAAAAACATAACATAAGCAACATAATTGTCAGGTGGTAACAACAATCTGAAAATAATTCACATGTATGCATAAGTGGGGATAGGGAGGAGGAACATTGGACCATTTGACTGCAATGCCCTTGACCTATTTTGTCATGACAAGATCATACAACACTTGTGACCAGTCAGGCCACAGATCAATGAATCAACAATTAATATAACCATTTAGCCACTTGTGGGTATTATCACATATCAAAGACATAATAACAATGACCACAGTTTAAAAAAAAAAAAATTGAGCTACATAATCCTCAAAGCTCTAAGGGTTTTTGATTTTTGATAAGGTCTAAAAATGAAGCCCTGAAAAAAATTGTCCTTCAAAATGATCATTTAGTGCTTTAAAAAAAGTGAAAATCTACGAGTATGCACTTTGACCAGGTTCACCAAGTCCATTACCCCACATAGACTACTGTATTACACATTTTGACTACTTTATACTCCACCCAAGGAGTAAATCACATGTGATGTTTACTCATGCATACCTTGCCAGTGGCAGCATAACTTTTCAAACTTTTGTATTCTAGGATGTTTGTCCATAAAAGCACTACATGTATGTAGCTCAGATATGAAAGTTTGACAACTTTTTTTTATTTTGAAATCAAAGCTCAACAGTCTACAATGATAAATAGTGTCTTTAATAAAAATGCTTGTTTTTGATTGGATAAAGTGCTGAGTCCTGGTTTCGATAGTCAACTTTCCAAAGGAGTCTAAGCATGTTTGGCTCTGGCAGGCTACATTTCTCGGAAGTATTTTGTTCTTTACGACTTCTCCCACAATTGTTCTAAAACAAAAACTGTGGAAAGCCAGTGGCATGGCAACGACAGTCTATCCATTCATTTAGCAAAATGTCTTAAAATACAATTCAAATATGCTCCATGTATATTGTTAATTGTGATTGTAAAAATTTCATTGGGGGGGGGGGGGGAGGTTATGACCAAAGATTTCAAAATTTGTTACAACTGCTACCTCACTAACCTTGCTTACTGAGGTACATTGTACAGGTATCCCTATCTAAACTTGCAGTTTTCAACAAAATAATTAAAAATGATCATAACAAGAGATTTTTCAGGTAAATGATTGCTGTCTCTTGCAAAATTCTTCATTTTGTAACGTCTCAGATTTCATATATCTCTGCCCCCTAAACATTTCTCTTTCATTTAACCAGTTACAGGCTGATAGACCAAGGGTCCAATAAACCGCCTGGAGCAGCCATACTTTGTGCATCTAAAATCTGCATTAAGTTTTTTAATTGTGCACACTGAATGTAGGTGCTATAACAACACTTAGCCTACATAAAAGAAGTGAATCAGTAAACCCAAACCCTATGAGATAAACCAATCAGAATTGAAATCTGCAGTGAAATGTAGGAAAGTAGCATTTTGCATCAATTTGGAATAAATTTACATAAATTTGCATAATTAATGAATTTCACAATTCTGTGTAGAAGTTTAGAAGCCCCCACCAAGCCCTTTCAGATAACCAAACAGAATGAAAATCTGCTGTGAAATGTAGGAAAGTAGCAAATTTTAATATTTCCAGCACACACACACATACACGCACACGCACACACACACGCACACGCACACACACACACATACACACACACACACACTCACACATACACACACGTACGGAGTTTGTTTCATAGTCCCCTCACGAACTTTGGTCGGCGGGGACAATAAACCATTACTTGTGCTTATAAAGCCAAGATTCTGGATTTTTTTTTTCTCAGACATGCCATCCACTGGTATCATACAAATCCTTGGTCTATAGGGATTTCCCCCTTTTCACCAATGATCATAAACAATGCATGACAGCAACACCTGAGCAGGAAATTGACAATGAAAAAATTTGAATATGAGGTGGAACTGTGCAAGAATAGGAAGCACTAAAATGAATTGGATTAATTCGGCTTCCACGTGTGACAAAATTATGACTAACTCATAAACACTCATAAACAGGTAATTCTGTGAGGTTAGTAAAATTGTCAAAATCTGATGATAGGCCAATCCCTCAGCCATCCACATGTGATTCACTTTATTCAGTTGAGGAAATTATTCTATGCATTTTAAGTGTTAGGGTATTTAAAGAAAACAGTTGCAAGTATCAGAATTGAATGAGGAAGAAGTTACATCAATCTGTACAGTGTATTCTGGCATATGCAAAACAGAAAGTGAAATTAAGGAAATAAAGTGTCAGAATATTCAAAAGAAAGAATATCTTGTATGTTGAAACTTTGCTTGAGGATGTAATATGAAAACACATGTACACTCTGGTTGACAGTGGTTGACAATATCATCGAGAAAGTTCAACAGAAAGTGAAATCGACAAGTAACTAATTGGTTACTTTTTGTCAGACATATTTTAACCCGTTGGAGACTAAGTACGAGTTAACTCATGTTGGGGGGGGGGGGGAATGTGTTATAGTGATATCAAATCGTCTCCAAGGGGTTAACACTCAAGCTATAGTAACAGATATCGCAATTGGAATCAAGGGAGTTATAATTAGAAACTCAATTCATACATCTTGTTGCAATCAAGAAGTACAAACTTACTCGATAAGAACTGGTTTTTCATGTCCTTTTGGCTACCATGTTTTGATTTCTGTGAGCCGTCTGTTCTGTTGTTGACGTGTACTTCTCTCTGTAGGCTTTCTGGTGGAGGTCCATCGGGTCTCCTTGCTTTCTGTAGGCTTTCTGGCTGAAGGGCATCATGCCTCCGTGGTACAGGTTTTTGTAAGCTGCACACTAAACCATCTGCATCTGCTGTATAATGCTTAATGACATAATCATAAATAGAATTAATAACTTACGACTGAATACCATAATCAATAATCCACATTTATAGAAATAGAAAACATGACATAAATGAATAACTTCTGGCTTATACCACTTTTATCAAACATGCAAAGTCTACAAACACCTTCAACGACACACACACACACTTGTATTGAATGCCAATCAGGGAGACTGATTTTCAAGAATGTAAACCGAGGAGTGCTAAATTTACTGTTTAACCTGAAAAATTAATTAATTTAAAAACATGTATCCAGTATAGCTTGTTTCTACTGACTCTCACTTGTAAGAGATCCACATTCATGTACTGGGGAGGTGTGAAAAATATTTTGATTGTCCTCAGCACGCTGGTCTGTAACTACACGCACACACATACGTCACCAAATATGAAAATACAGATAAACCAAACTACCCCTACCCTTATCCTGTATGGGCAGTAGAGGGCGTATATGCATCATTCTAGCTATAAGTAGGTATGGAAAATCGCGGAAATTCACGGTTCTTGGTGTCTCCCCGGTTAAGCAACGGAAAATCATATACACCTCCGCATTTGCCAGTCAATACAAGCGTGTGAGGTGCATAACCGCGCACACACACACACACCACACACACGCACACACACGACTACACACACACACACCACCATAATACAGCCACACGACACCATCAGACACAGCACACACAAGACGACCAGACATACGACACACACGGACAGACACAGACACAGACACAGACAGACACACACACACACACACACACACACACACATGCATGCATGCCCACACGCACCCACAAAACAAGACAAAGGTGTACAGACAGACAGACAGACAACTATCAACTTGAAAACATAATGCCACCGGCCCCTTCAGGGTGGAGGCATAAAAAGTTAAAGACTCATACCTTAACCAATTCTATCAGGTTTGGGAAGAAGGCTTCCTCATCGATGGTCAGTGTTTTGTGGTTGGGGTTGTTGGTGGGTGTGGTGATGATGTGGTAGTGTTCGACGCGGCCCGAGATGCAGACACAGAGAGTGAAGTCCCCCGGGTAATGGGTGCTCTCCCGGACCAGGAAGAACCCATCCTGCCATGGTTTCAGCAGCTGCTCAGCTTTATCTCGGCTTATCTTGCCATGAAGCCAAATCCTGTGATGATCAACACACATAATTTTAAGGTTTAATTTTAAGGTTTTTGTTAGCATTTTCATTAGCATTTTCATTTATTCATAAACAAAAGGTGTGCAGAAATTATCGCCTGTTCTATTTTTGACAGGTAAACAATTTAAGTTAAACAAGATAAGACACTTTATTTCAATGCAATTTAAATCATAATACATGTACATGTACTTATGATCAACCGCACAAAAACAGACAAACCAGGACCACTTTTAATGCATATGACATACAATTATTTATTTACTATTTATTTATTTAATTATTTATTTATTTATTTATTCATTTATTTATTTCAGTCATCATCTTTCAACACAGTAGTCCCAGTCAGAGCTGCAAGGCCTACCGGTACTTTTCAAAGAAGCTCTCAATGACATATAAAATAATACAAAATAATATGGACTCTACAATTAGTATCATGCCCGTGATTGAATCCCTAAGGAAGTTACCATATTTTTAACTCTTTCAGTTTAGCAAATAGACCATGCAATATATTGACTTGATATTTCTTGCAAGATACATTCTAAGGGGGCAGGCCCCACATTCTACTCGACAACATTGCTACAAGCAGGGTTCTCACCAGAATTTTTGTTGCACATGGTGCAAATTGTGCAAATGTCAGCTGACAAAAAATTACACATATTTCTGGTAAATTTATCCTTCTGCTTTGCATTGCTCTGTGTACTAGGATTTATAATTTACCCTTGGTGGGAATGGTAGCAAACCTTTGTGCATGTATGTACATGTAGTTAGTTTTCTCAAATTTGCCCTTGATCTTTGTAACAAGTGTTTTGTACACTAGCAAGAACCAAGTATAGAGCTTGATGTGGCAAACAGATACATGTACATCACTCATTCATACACCACAAGAGTACTCAGGCACTTTTCTACCACTTTTCAAGTAGAATGAAACCCTCATATCAATGTATTTTGTACAGGTATGACTATTAATGTTTATGAGAAAACATATTGCTGTACATAATGTATGTATGACATAAAATAGTTCATAGTATGTGTACCAATATGTATAACAAGGTATGGTTGCTTGAATATATTTTTCAACAGTCTTATTGTCCCACTGACAACCTGTTGACAACAGTTTGATTTTTAGACCTCATGACAAGATATTCCATCTTGCATATTCAATGGGTTACACGTCTGACACATATAATCTGGGTTTACAAGCCATTTTTCTTGATTGTTCTGTGACTATTAAAGGGAGAAGGCACCGGCAACTAACAGGCATAAGTTAAGAAAACATTTGAGTTCTTGCCAACCAATCAGATCGCACGTACA
>JZLH01S0094627.1:3065-13232 GCA_001188425.1 Eucidaris tribuloides | reverse complement strand
GATAATTTTACACAAATGATGGAAATGTTAATAAAACATTCGGAATTATGTTGAATATTCGTGTTTGTCAGCATGACTCAAAATCAAACATGATTATCATGATATAAAATGGACATTGAGTTTGTAAACAATTGGTAGCCATTCTGAAAAATGCATGTTTGAAACAAATTAAGACATTTGACCAAATATTTGCTGTCTATTTCTCTTTTTATAGAGACCTTTCCGGGAATAACATAACATCGATCGCTAATGGATCCTTCGAAGGACTACCAAACTTGTGGCTCCTGTAAGTCCAGTTAATATCTAAATGTGCACATGATGAAGGATTCATGTAATATCGATCCTTCATCAACAGCATTTCGCACCAAGATTTGTTTTTGTTTTGAAATGGATCTCACAATACTGTTAGTAGTGCGAGAAATATGACCCAAGAGGTCAATTATTAAAGATAAGATTAAAGGCAAGGTTCACCCTGACAACCACTTGATTTTAATAAAAGCAGAACAATAAGAGAAACACATCAATGAAAGTTTGGCGAAAATCCACTAAAGAATAGCGGAGTTATGAACTTTCAAAGTGTCAATTTTGTGACGTCACATGCAGGCAGCTCCCCCATTGTCGTGTAGCATAAATTCCATAAAGTGTCATTTTCTCACAAAATTGAAAAAGGTGTTACCTGTGCATTCAATGTATGATTAGAAACATTATTCCGTACATGCTTCTATGGAAAAAACATTCAATTATCAAAAACCAATAAAAAGTGTCGATTTATTGAATTAATATCACATGACATATGGGGAGATGCTCGTATGTGACGTCACAAAATGAAAATTTTGAAAGGTCATGACCCTTCTATTCTTTGCTGGATTTTCACCAAACTTTCATTAATATGTGTCTCTCATTGCTTTGCTTTTATTAAAACCAAGTCATTGTCAAGGTGAACCTTGCCTTTAAGTAAATGCAGAACAACATAATTTAAATATGTACAGGTTTCGAACCATCTATGAACAGGGATGGTAATTTGAAAATATCACTCTAATAAAGATGGGAGTAGAGTAAAAAAAACACCTCTTAATTATTTAGGACACCTTCACAGAAACCACCATGCTGATAAAGTAATAACACAAATATCTGTATATGGGACAGTGTTGATAGTGAATAATGCAGTGGTGGGGCTCACAATGGAAAATCACCTGTTCAAACTGTCATTCCTACATCTATTTATTTCATATGAAGTCAAATACCTTCACATTATAATGCAAATGCAATGTGTTTATACCTGGAAATCAATGAAATGGGAAATTTGATGAAAGATTTTCCATTATCAACTAGTACTCCAATTATCGTTAAACACATGTAATAGTAGGCATCCATTCCACAAAGGGTGGATCGTCACCAGGCAAAAGGAAGGACAACATGCCCCAAACTTGTATGAATATTTAAGGATATTTATTTAGTGTGTAAGACCAGTGATCATAATCGTCTGATAGAAGCATTGGTTACAAGGTTGCGACAGTTTGGAATAATCCAAACAGTCCTGGAAATTCGGATAGAAATGTCGCTTTTTGATGAGGGATGTGAGAGTATGTATTCGTCAGTTTGGCGGATTCCATTTATCACACGTGTAATATTTATATATTTGATAACTTCACGGATATTGCTGTGTAGATAATGCGGTATATGCCACTGAAGAATAAGTATTACGTACATAGATTTTTAGGTGCATTTTGAAAAGAAAAGGAAACAACACAAACATATAAGGGGACTACGAATATGGAAAAGTATGTAAATATGCCCTCTGATTACTCACTTTGAGTGGAGATGAATAACATGCCATTACTTAGCAAATACAAAAAACATACCCGGGATGATAATTTTGGTTGAATGGGATTCTGTATATGAAGAAATAGTACAGTGATTTATTTCAATAATTAGCAAATAAAATGAGCAAAAAAATACTTCCGGCAAAAGATTGTATAGTTTTGTCGCACACACACAATGCACACACACACACACACACACACACGCACACCATCACACACACACACACACACACGCACACACGCACACACACACACACACACACACACACACACACACACACACACACACACACACACACACACACACACACACACGACACACACACACACACACACACACACACACACACACACACACACACACACACACACACACACACACACAAACACACGAGCGAGCGTAGGAAAAGGGTGGGAGAGCGGTTAGAGAGAATGGGGTGGAGCGGCATTAAATATAACCCAATTATCAGTTTAACCACTTGAATAAAGCATGTATGAAGCAAACTTTGGGTGCTATCGGCGCACCGGCTCGCCCACGTACAACATCAATGAGATCCTATCGGCGCAAGATTCGCCGAGAAGACAATCGCACCCCCACCTTTTAATTCCAACGACAAAATATCATTGAAGTTCCTAACTATGACATGTATGGCAAAATGGAGACACATTGAACCAACTAAATGAGTAAAAATGTCTTGTCTCGATACCATTTGCAATTTTACAAAAAATCGTAAAACAAACCTAGATAAAGTGTTAAGGTCCCAGTCACATTTGACTGTGGACACCGTACGCTAACTTTAAATTAGGCCTTAGTCATACTAGCAGTTGCGACTACCTGCGATCGAACATTTGTGAACGCAGGTGAATGTGCGATCGAAAATAGGTTTTCAAACCGGTTCAAAAACCTGGCTACGATCAAAGTGATCGCAAAGTGGTGACAGGTAATCGCCAGTGATCGCGCGTGCATCGTGCAATCATCGTAAGATAATCGTGACACTAATCTCAATTCCAGGAGGGAATTTGCATAGATACGAGTAGTGGCAAAAACTGATCGCGGGTAAACGTTCTTTAAATGGCAGCTCATCGTACGATACATGAACTTAAGTTGCGAATACCTGGAGTGTGATGAACACATTTTTTTGTTAAGGATATTGATAACCGTTGCTGCTGCATTATGTATTGTTGTATAGTATGGAACATTTGAACCACCAGACATATAAATTCCTTATTATTGCTACAAATGCGTGCGATTTGTAATGTCATTCATTCCCATTCTTTATCTCAACTGACCATCATTTAAATACTCCGAAAATACAACATATACAGGCATATTCACGTATACATACACTTTCAATCATTTCCCATCACAATCAAAACAGTTTTATTTTGAATTTAACCATACATTCATACATTCATACATTCATATTCAATTCATTATTAGCAAAACCCTACAATAATCTTAGCTAACAAATCTATTCTGCATCATGGACCAGAACGCATTACAGCAATACTTAAAACAATCCCTCTCTCTTAACTCATTTATCGCGTCTTTTACAAAACAAAATTAAGCCTAATTATTGTAAATGTAAGGCCACTGCCCTGGTGAAGCCTTTTTCATGGTTTGTCGGTCTCCTGCATACTTTCTTTTATTTTATGAACTACAAGTACATATTATTTTATATTAAATTTGTTATTGCATAGGCCCCTAATTTAATTGTTTTCCACATTGTAAGAATAAACGTATATTGCCTTGGCTTTGATATTACCCTATAGTGTAATACAATACGTAATGCTATATTTTTTTGTCATATTTTGTGTTGTAATCATTGCACTGGAAAAATCAAATAACGCAAATGCCACAGATGGAAGCCTTAATTGGGGGTCAGTGTACATGCATTTAACATTCAATTCTGACGTTTCTTTACAAACCCGTAATTTTACATATTTAAATACCAATCATGATATCCTTTGAAGCAAGTGAACCCACGACGTTCGTGCGATGGACACAAGTAATCGTACGATTAACTACCAATCATCGTAAGTGATTGCACGAATAACTGTCATT
This sequence comes from Eucidaris tribuloides, assembly GCA_001188425.1. Classification (NCBI taxonomy): domain Eukaryota; kingdom Metazoa; phylum Echinodermata; class Echinoidea; order Cidaroida; family Cidaridae; genus Eucidaris; species Eucidaris tribuloides. Next base: position 9,344 of record JZLH01S0094627.1, on the reverse strand, counting down.
ATTCACAGATATTCGCACGTTAGTGTGACATTAGCCGTAGGTAATCACACATTTGCTCACCACTTGCCGTAGGCGATTGCACGAGTGGCTGCGACTTGTCTTAGGTGAACGTGCCAGTAGTGGTGCGATTAGTGGCGGGTATTCGTGCGATTACCTACGGAAAGTGGCAAACAGGGCGCACAAGACTGTGACCAAACAGCACAAATCGTGCGAGTAACTTGCGATCTGGCTGCGAAAGCCCTTGTCGTGCGATTCACTTGATCGCTGGTTGTCGCAACTGCTAGTGTGACCAGGGCCTTAGCTACGATGTATCGTACGATTCCGGGGACATTGCAAATGGCTACGGTTTGCGTTCACATTATTTACGAGCATCGTGCGATTTCTTGTACAGGCCCTTGATTTCAAGCAGGTGCAGAGGCTGTACGGATATCGTACAGCTATCGTATAGAGATCGTGCGATATCAGTGCAGTTACTCTGCAGTCTCCACAGCCTCTTCACAGATATCTTGCGATATATCGTACAGAGATTGTACGATGACCCCATGAGGTTGCAACCTCCATACGATTTTTTTTCTACCCCTCCCCAAATAGCCTTGGTCACATTTGACCTACGATGACTTTGCCCGTAAACCCATCGTATCTTCCATATCGTGCGATCTCCGTACAGTGACAAGCTTTGACTGTACGATTTTCGTACGATTTCATGGACTCCCTCGGGACATCGTAGCCTCTACGATTTTGTTTAGCGTGAAGGTTTGACAAATTTTTAAAATCGTAAGCCCGTAGCCCGTTGACTTATCGTATATAGATGGCATCGTACGATCGACGCAGGACATCGCACTGAGGCTTTGCGCTGATAGTGCAGTCATTGTACAATATCGGCTATTGTAGTGGGTACTCGAACACTAAAAATGACACAATGGCTATACACATTCTCTGTGAACCCCCTGCACGATATCGTCAGATTTCTGTACGATATCGTACAATCTCTGTACGATATCGAACGATCTGTGAAGAGGCCAAGGAGACTTCAGGGCCATCGTGCGATCTCTGTACGATCCTCGCCGGACAAATTCTCGGGGTCGCGCAATCACTCGGCTTGGTGCGTATAGTCGTAAAGGCATCATAGTCGGCGAATAAAAAAAAAAATATAAAAAATAAAGTCCAGAACCTAGACTACCTCAGCACCGGCCCGAACTCAAAAGACCCGTACAATAAATTGCACGATGCTCGTACATACGTCGTAGCCCTTCGCCATCTTCGATGCCCTCCCAAATCGAACGATAAATCGTAGATAAAAAGTTATCGTACGGTGTACTCAGTCAACTGTGGCCCGAGGCTATTTCCGATATCGTAAGATGATTGTACAATATGCGCACAGCCTTGGTGCGATGTCCCTGCGTCGATCGCACAATGTCATCTACGATAACTCTTAGGGCTACGGGCTTACGATTTTTAAAAAGTTGTCAATTTTCACACCAAACAAAAATCGCAGAGGCTACGATTCCCGTTGTGAGCCCGTGAAATCGTGCAGTTAAAGCTTGTCACCGCAGGGAGATCTTACGAAGTGAAAGATACGATGAGTTTACGGGGGCCGTAAGGTCATCGTATACCAAATATGACCTAGGCGTTAGGCCTCAGTCACATTTGACTGCGGACACCGTACGATAACTTTAGCTACGACGTATCGTACGATTCTGGGGGCATCGCAGATGGCTACGGTCTACGAAGTTTGCGTTCACATTATCTACGAGCATCGTGCGATTTCTGTACGGGCCCTTGAGTTCAAGCAGGTGCAGAGGCTGTACGGATATCGTACAGCTATGGTACAGAGATCGTTGCGATATCAGTGGCAGTATCCGCCTCCTTGGTCTCATTTCAGTATCTTCCATCAGCTATCTTGCAATATCGTACTAGAGATCGTAGCGATGACATCTCCGTGTAGGTTGCATACCTCTGTATTCGATTTGTTACACCCTCCCCATAATACCTTCTTTGTCACATTTGGCCTAAGATTGTACTTTTCGGGGCCCCGTAATCTCATGCGTATCTTCGGCATATGCGTGCCGATCTCCGTACGTGTGAAAGCTTTTGACTGCGTAGCGATTTCGTAACGATTCATTTGGACTCCTCCTATGGGCATCGTAGCACTACGATTTTGTTTAGCGTGAAGGTTTGACAAATTTTTAAAATCGTAAGCCCATAGACTTATTGTAGATGGCATCGTACGATCGACGCAGGACATCGCACCGAGACTTTGCGCTGATCGTACAGTCATTGTACGATATCGGCTATTGTACTGGGTACTCGAACACTAAAATGACACAATGGCTATACACATTCTATGTGAACCCCCTGCACGATATCGTACGATTTCTGTACGATATCGTACAATTTCTGTACGATATCGAACGATCTGTGAAGGGGCCAAGGAGACTACAGGGCTATCGCGCGATCTCTGTACGATAGCTGTACGATAGCTGTACGATCTTCGTACAGCCCTAGCACCGGTCCGAACTCAAAAGGCCCGTACAAAAAATTGCACGATGCTCGTACGTACATCGTAGCCCGTCGCCATTTGTGATGCCCCAAAAATCGTACGATTAATCGTAGATAAAGTTAACATACCGTGTACGCAGTCAACTGTGACCTGATGCTTTTTCCGATATCGAACGATGAATGTACAATCAGCGCACAGCCTCGTTGCGATGTCCCTGTGTCGATCGAACAATATCATCTACGATAAGTCTACGGGCTACGGGCTTACGATTTTTTAAAAAAAATTGTCATATTTCACACTAAACAAAAATCGTAGAGGCTACGATTCCTGTGGGGAGCCCGTGAAATCGTGCGAAATCGTACAGTCAAAGCTTGTCACTGTAGGGAGATCGTACGAAATGGAAGATACGATGAGTTTACGGGCTCCGTAAGGTCATCTTAGACCAAATGTGACCTAGGCGTTAGTGCTTGCTGTTTTTCGAGAATTTCCTTACTAAGTGTGTTGATTGAAATTTCTAATCATGGTAAGGTATGCTCGGCCAGGCATACAAAGCGTTTATCACTTTGAACCCGTAGAGAGTAAATACACATATCCTGTGACACCCCCACCCACTCACACACCCTACAAATAAAGAGAAAGAATAAAAGGAGACTGTAAATTTATAGGTGTCCTTTGAGTTTGACATTTACCTATGGTGGAGATTTCCCTCAAAGAATTTTACACCAGCGATGTGAATATTGATTGAAAATTCGGAATTATGTTGAATATTTGTGTTGGTCTGCGTGACTCTAAACAGTTATATTTCATAATGAAATATAAACACAACCAAAAAAAGTGACTACTCCCTTTTTCAAACTACGATAACTTTTTAACGAAGTAAGTTTTAGCAAAATAATTTGATAGGAGTATTTCTACACGCATTGACAAACTTATGCATGAAAATGTGCCTGATCCGTTGAGCCATGCATGAGTGAGCATGCATTAAAGGCAAAAATGTCACTTTTCAAAAGTCACAAGGATCATTTTGGGGAATTTGTGATGCAGGATTTTGACAAATTTTGCTTCTGGTGAATGATTGGGCAATATTTATGTTAATCATCGATCGATTGACCCCCTTACACTTTCCCTGGTGCTTTTCGCATATTTTAACCTTCAATGAGCTCAATATAACAATTTCCACATTTCTCAATTTTGAAAATTGTAAAATCCATTAAGTTTATTGAAAAAAATTAAAATCCAATATTTTTCAGCAAAACGTATTTTTACATGTTGTACAAACATAAGAGGTTGTAACCATGTCAAGGTTGAATGAGCAGACTTTATGAAAAAAGCAAAAAATGCCATTATTTACCAATTTTTTGGCATAAGAGATGACTCCTGTGACTTTTGAAAAGTGATATTTTTACCTTTAATGCATGCTCACTCATGCATGGCTTGACGGATCATTCACATTTTCACACAGTTGTTAGTCAATAAGTGTAGGAATACTACTGCCAAATTATTTTGCTGAAATTCATTTGGTTAAAAAGTTACGGATGTTTGAAAAAGGGGGTAGTTACTTTTTGTTGTGTGCATTTATCATGATATAAAGTTAGTATAAAGTTTGTTAACACTCGGTAGCCATTCTCAAGAATGCATTTTTGAAATAAATTAAGACATATAACCAAAATATGGAATAGCATCACCTCGATCGCTGATGGATCCTTCGAAGGACTACCAAACTTGTTTGGACTGTAAGTACATTTAATATCTAATGTGTAATTGATGAAGGATTGATGTATCATTTTCAGCATTTCACACCAAGATTTTGTTTTTGTTTCAAATGGAACCCACAATATTGTTGGTAATGCGAGAACTATGAGCCAAGAGGTCAGTCATTAAAGATAAGATTGAGTACATGCAGAACAGCATAACCTATCTATGAACAGAGATGGTATTTTGAAAATGTCACTATTAAGATGGGAGTATAGTTAAAAACAGATCACTCCATCATTTATAAAACCTTCACACAAACTACCATGCTGGTAAAGTACTAACACAAAAAACTAAAATGTCCATTTGATGATGGTTTCGTGTAATAATGATGCATCATCTATTGCATTTCGCACCGAGATTTTTTGTTTCAAATAGGACCCACAATACTGTTGGTCATAGGCGTACGCAGGGGGAGGAGGGGGGGATGTTTGGGGAGTTCAAACACCCCCATTTGGCCAAAGGGTGTTTAAAATTTTTGGATGAAAATTTGTTTTGTGACTAGACCCCGCCCCCCCCCCCCGCCTAGCAAGCTTTCGGCTGGGCTTACGAGGGATATTTTAGACCTAGAATTTGGCCAAGAATGAACAACCCCTTTCAAAATCCTGGGTACGCGCATGCTGTTGTTAATGCGAGAACTATGACCCAATAGGTCAGTCATTAAAGATATGATTGAGTACATGCAGAACAGCATGAAATTAATATGAACTGTTTTCATATCATCTATGAACAGAATTGGTATTTTGAAAATATCACTATTGAGATGGAAGTATAGTTAGAACAGATCACTTCATCATTTACAAAACCTTCACACAAACTACCATGCTGATAAAGTACTAACAAAAAAATCTGTGTGTGTGGAACAATGTTGATAGTAAGTAGTGCAGTGGTGGGATTCATCATGGAAAAGTCACCTATTTAAAATGTCATTCCTACAACTATCTATTACATATGAAGTTAACTACACATTATAATGCAAATGCAATGTGCTTACACCTGGAAAATAATGAAATTGGAAATCTGATGAAAGATTTGCCATCATCAACCAGTACTCTAATTTGTTCATGGTTAAACAAATGGTTTAATATGCACTCATTGCCGTACGCCAAAAGGGTCGATCGCCATCAAGCAGAGTGAGGACCACATGCCCCAAAACTTGCTTGAATTTTTAAGGGTATTTATTTAGTTTATACGACTACTGATCATAATTGTATGATAGGAGCATTGGTTAAAAGGTTGCGACAGTTTGGAATAATCCAAACAGTCCTGTAAATTCGGGTAGAAATGGCCGCTTTTTTGATGAGAGATGTTAGAGTATGTATGTGTCAGTTTGGCGGGTTCCATTTATCACACGTGTAATATTATATATTTGATAACATTACGGATATTGCTGGGTAGATTACACGGTAATGACACTGAAGAATAAGTATAACGTGTATCGATTTTTAGGTGCATTTAGAAAAGAAAAGGAAACAACGCAAAACATATAAGGGTTCCACGAATATGGAAAATTATGTAAATATGCCCTCTGATTACTCACTTTGAGTGGAGATGAATAACATGCCATTACTTAGCAAACACAAAAAACATACCCGGGATGATAATTTTGGTTGAATGGGATTCTGTATATGAAGAAATAGTACAGTGATTTATTTCAATAATTAGCAAAAATGAGCAAAAAAAAATACTTCCGGCAAAAGATTGTATAGTTTTGTCGCACACACATACACACACACACACACACACACACACACACACACACACACACACACACACACACACACACACACACACACACACACACACACACACACACACACACACACACACACACACACACACACACACACACACACACACACACACACACACACACACACACAACACACACACACCACACACAACACACACACACACACACACACACACACACACACACACACACACACACACACACACACACACACATACAGACACACACATACCTAAAAATACATGCAAACACACATGCAAACATAGTCACATAC
>JZLH01S0094619.1:21065-31917 GCA_001188425.1 Eucidaris tribuloides | reverse complement strand
AAAGAGAGATTTGCAGAACCATTGTTTATACATTGCAGGAGGAAAACAAACTTAGTATTTTCCCACATCCACTCATGAATTGTTTCCGCGTTGGCAGTAAAGGATATGCAATTGAGTACACCTTTTTATTGGTTTCGTCAAAGAGGGCATTGTTTCCATTGTGTCAATGACAGTGGGTTTATAAAGTATAATTATTTAATACCTTATAGACAGTAATTTGCGCATTTTGGCAGTAAGTAGGGGGCCTATATTATTCGACGCCTGTCAAAGCCTCATGATGCAGCACGTACTGTACTGTAAGTACAGTGTACAGATCTTATTTTATAGTTTGATCTAAAAAGGGTTAAGGCAGCTGCTGTGAAAATCCTGTCAAACTTGTGGGCTGAATTATTACTTTGTAGCAAATATGTTACAAAATCATTGACGTGATTTCAAAAAAGTCCCAAAAATAGACTTGCAAGGTCGTATACATTGTAGATCTAAATATAAAGATTTCAGAGATTGAGATATGCTAAGGCGTTTAACAGCAGCCATGGTATAGTCATACACTGTAGTAGACAATACAAATCCAATGTACATGTACCTACCATGATATACACATGTAGTGCAATTAACAGGTAATGTATAATCAATTATTTTTTTATGTTTATTTTTTTCACAAGGCTGCGGATAGCAGCCTCTCCCACCAAATCTTCTCCGTATGACCCATCCCTGGGGTCCAAGCTGGTAATGTAGGCCACATATTTTGAGAGTGCAACAAGATTTCCTTGTCCACTGAGTGAAAACTTGTTTGGCAGTACTGCCATGTACTTTGGTAAAAGGAAGCGAAGTACGCAAGTGACAAGATCCAACTGAAATAATGAGTAAATGAATGTTTTAAAAACATCCAAAAGCATCTGTAGCCTCAAGCAACATTATGAGAAGAAATAATCACTCAGAATTTAAACCCTAATCAGGCTGGGCTCTTTGGCTATGCTACATTACATGTGATATCTCTAGGGGGAGGGGGGTGGGGGCCTGATTCCGCTTTCGCCCTGAGATCTCGACGTATGACGCGGACACGGCGGAAGCGCGCGATCGCGACCAAATCGGCATGGCACGTCGCCCATCAAGTTAATCTACACAGACTGTATACTAATGACGCGATAATTAATTTATATTAATTATGGCTAAATTAATGCATAAAATCAGAGTTAGTGTTTAATCACTAAATTAAAAGCCTGCAAAAAATGCTATTAACTTTTTGTCTAGACACTCTTTTAGTTTGTTAGCAAATGTACTTGAAAAAAAATCCGGAATCAAAATTGATTTCTATGTATTTCTAAATGTGTTTTGAATTTCTTATCGTCATATTTCTTTTTTTCGATCCCATTTGTTTTCTTGTTTTTTCAATGGAAATTTGTAGCCGAGTGACACTTTAGCAATCTATAAACAGCACAAAATTAATTATTTAAAGCCAGTAAAGGAGTAAAAAAATAATGCATACATTATGAATTTTGGCCTGAAAACACAATTTGTATTGAAATTGTAACATCAAAATAACGTGTTTGAGCGATTTTTGCGGTCGACATGGCAAGGTTACAAAAATTATTACGTAACTTTTGGAACCGCGTACCGGATTGTCGCAAAATTTGGTCTCTAAAAGATGGCACAGATTCGAGAGGAAAAAAGTCATTGAAACACTGCGGCAAACCTGCTTTGCGCATTGCAGACATAATTGGCGCGAAACGTCGTAGGGGGGGACCGGAATTTCGCCCCACCCACCCTCTCGCTTTTTAGGGTTTAAATGATAAGGTGAAAATTGCATTGATCGATCGATGTAAGAATGACAGATACAAATGGCTTAGTTCAACAGGTATGAGAAATGACACTTTTATCCTTGATTTCTTTGTGGCTAAAAGTAGGGTAGGCTGTAGCTGTACTGTCTGGCACAAGCTGGCACTCAGTAAGGGGAATCCCCTACGTAGGGATTTTGGAACGTGCGTATGGGGGGTAGGGGATACCTAGCGGGGAAAATGACCCTTCCGTAGGGAAACGTAGGGGGGATTTGAATGCTTTGTAGGGGATGATAGGGGGTTTTTGACAATTTTCAGGAAATATTCGTAATTTCTTTCCAATGGAATCCGATTATATCGCCATTTGTCCCTCTCGCCGAAGAAATCCTTGTGATCTAACATATTTGCATTTCTAAGGAATATTTTTAGGGAAAAAAGTCGTATTTGTTAAAAAAAAAAACATAGGTTCATATGGGGAAAATATGGTTAGTTAGGCCGTGGGGAAAGAGTGGTGTTCCGTTAGGGGAAAATACGCATCTCGGGCGTAGGGGAAATCAAAATTTTGATGGCCGCCTGCTGGGCACAATTTCACAATGAAGGAACCTTTACAACCAGAGTGCAGGAATTGCAAAATTATTAGTTCCATTAAAATAATAAAAATAATTTATTATCACTAATACAGACTAGTTTATAACTCTTGCAAAATTATCAATGTAAAAAAGATACATCTACACTTTCAAAATCACCCAGTACAAAGTTTCTCATGACGCCATATACTTTCATAATGATGATTGAAACAGTTTTGGGAAAAATTTTCCATTTTGTTATGAACATTTCACAGAAATTTCATTTCATTCATAAAATTCTGCTCTTTATAGAAGAGAATTTTTATTCGGCGCATATGGTTGTAAAGAAAAAATGTTGCAACTTTTATTTTTATTTGAATGTCCTTCCAAAATATCTCACAAAGAAACCAATCACTTGATATGTCATTTTCACCATTGATTTGTAATTTTAGCAGTCGGCACGACTTTATGAGTCATTTTACGGTGGAATGCCATGCTACAGTACTGTAAAGCTACTGAATAAATACTAATCAATTCTGTAGGCATAATGAATGCAGTGCATTGGCTATTCAATTTCATCACTCTCACCCAGTACCAGCATGAGTATTGTAAAATGCAGACTTGGAGCAATGTCTTGTTGGTGCTATGGATGCAAACCATTATGTTTCCTGTCCTTTTCAAGGGGTTGGGGCATTTCACTGTTTGTTGGGCATAGTCTGTGCATCCACTGCTAGTACATGGTAACGTGCTATTTAAAAGACACAAAGTTAACCAATGACCACAATTTTTAAAAAAAATGTAAGCATTAGCATACAACAAGGTGTACAGAGTCAATCCATGTTCTAAGACACTACAGTATTTAAAAAAACACTGATGGAAGACCTATTTTAAAAAAGATTGTTAACCAAGAACGCTTTGCTATCCTGCATATCTGACAAGGCGTTTGAAGGACAAATTAACACCCTAGAAACACAAAAGTTTGGACACATTATGTTGCCACTAGTACAATGAATGGTGCAGATACAAATTGGCACATTGAATTTCCATGTACAGGCGATTAGGAAATTCTGCAACACACAGTCTATGGGGGGAAGCCGGATTGTTTGTTCTCGAATGATTCTCACTTTTTTAAAGCACTTAATGATCGTTTTGAAGCTGCGATTTTTTGTTCAGGGCTTCATTTTTAGATGTATCAGCTAGCACTGGTAGCATGGAAAAATCAAGTACTCAGATTTTTACTAGAAACATTGAGTTAAGCAATGCCTTTTGAAAGTGGTCTTTGATAAGGGTGAAAATGAAGCCTGAAGAAATATGTTATTATCAAAATGAAGTATTTGGTGCTTAAAAAAACAGTTGTGAAGTCCGTGAGTCTCAAGTTTGGACGCGCATGCACGAGATTCACCATGTCATGGTTTCCTCCATAGATTACAGTGTATAGATGTAGGATATTTTATACTCCACCTCTAGTGGTATTTTTTTTATCCATGCGTACATGTATCTTGCCAGTGCAGCATAACTTTCCAAACTTTAAGTATTCGTACCAAGTCATGTAGAATGTTTATTTAGTCCACCTAAGCACTTACCATAGGCTCAGATATCAAAAGTTTGACAATTTTGTTTTTTTTTAATTGACAGCTTCCACACTGTTAGGCTTGTGCTTTTAAAAACTCTGTGATGGCACAGAAGTTAGAAGTGTTGTGGTTTAAAAAGTCCAGTTAAAATTAACCCCCCCACCCCCTTCCCTGATCATACCGGATTAACCGTGAGGATTATGAAAAATAACTTCTTGATAACATGAGAGAACATTTGATTTTAATTGCTTCAACAAATGTTTTTGTTTTATTTGTCAGTTCTATTTTCCCAAAGCAATGCATCTGTCTGTACATACAGAATGTCTATTATTTGTGTGCATATATGATTTTACATTTGTAAATTCATAATATTCATATTTTTCCCCTTTTTTTCGCACAGAAACAAACTCCAAAGTAAGTACACATCAGTTTTACATGTCAGACCATCCTACTCAAAAAGAATTGCGAATACACTATACCCACACTGCAATTTTGAGTTGAAGGGGTCTTCCTATAATGATATCCTCGTGCAGTTTATATTGCGAAAATATATAAAATTATTTGAAAAAAATTGCAAATAGAATAGTATTCTTTCTTCCTTTCTTCTCCAAAGGAGAAAGAGATTAATCAACATTGCAGCGGCGCACCCGAACGGCACAGGGGCTTTAAACATAAAATTAAACAATTTTTAGTCTTCAGTTTAGGGTGGGTGGTTAATTCACGTTTATTCAGTTGATATTTCCCGTGAAACAGTTTTTGTGGTTTGTAAAGACTTCCAACAAAACAAAGAAATTGCGAATAGGGAGAGCGAGGCTATGTTGGCACGCTGGGGTATTTGGAACATTGTAGTTTTCTCTTACAGCTTAAATATTCTTTCTGTCATAAATACTATGTACACTCTGGTGGTAGGCATTGCAACACCTCTCCACCATAAAAACTTTGAGCCAAATTAGATTTGATATGGGTTTGTGCTAGAGGATAAGTTTATTTTTCAGTTGCCTTCTGAGTTAATTTTTCTTAATTCTCAAAAAAATTTGATTATTTTTACTAATGGCTAACGATAGAATTCAAGTATTTGTATTTATAATTAGGCTGTATTTTATCTATAAAATTTAGGCTAGTGATATTGGTACTTGTTGCTTAGTGTTTGACCACAGGTCTTCAAAGTCCCCACAAAATGCCCTCGGGGTTAGTTGGCACTTTGGAGTCGGGGGTTAGTTGGGCACACAATTTTTGGCAATCGTCTGCCAACTAAACCCCCAATACAGAATCATGTTGTTATGTGTGCGCAACTAACCCCCAATCCAGAATTATGGTGTTCGTGTATAATGTGTGCATCGCTTCAAACAAATTTGCATTCACAAAAGCCATTACTTCCAGGTTTTTTTCCAAAAATAAAATGATTACACCAATGTTGAATAAATGTACTAAGATCCAAAACCAAAACCAGACCATACAAGACGCAGGGCCAGTTTACAAAATAAACGCAGAGCATATTGGGAAATAAGAATTGTATGCACACGTTTTAGAACGCTATGCAAATTTTATGGCAACTTGAAAATCACATAAAAGTGCTAAATTCCTCTTATAAATTCTTATGTTTGTGAAATGTATCAGACTGTAAAATATGTATTTTATTTGATGGTCAGTTGTGTGTGCGATTGCGGTACATGCATGTTTTGCCTATGCATGCATGTCATGTATGATATCCTGTATGTTTGTGGTGTGTGTGTGTGGTGTCGTGTGGTGGTGTGTGTGTGTACATGTGTGTGTGTCTGTGTCTGTGACTGTATGTACTAATACAGTATGTGTTCAGGTGTTGTAAGGTATGTGATAAGAAATAAATTAACTGGGTATTCATCTGTTCCACTGTGATTTGAATTTATGTGATCTTTGTAGGGTAACATGTACAGTACCAATAATAAAGCTATCGTGCCAACTAACCCCCAGGGGTGGGGTTAGTTGGCACACTTGACATGCGTCATTATATAGTAAAATATATAAGAAACTAAAAAGGTTATGAACTGAAAATTCGGTACCCCTCATTGTTAGTCCCGATACACACCTTCAACTAATCATAGTTCTAACTTAATTAATCAATTTATTCAACTCTTGAGAAGGCAAAAAATTACAAAAATCGTGCCCAACTAGCCCCGCTCTCCCCTACATGGTATGTCTCCTCTGAAGCCAGCTCAGAAAAGAAGACCACACCCAGCCTGAAGAAGAAAGCCGCCTCCATTCTTCATAAGACCAGTGTAAGGAGGATAAGGCATACTAAGTTGGATGGCCTTCTCTCCAATCATTAATTCCATGTATTGAAAAAGTACTAGCATGATAGTTAAATTTTAAGAAATGTTTGGAATAGTAGACCACCTTAAGATACTGAAGAAAAGAATTATAAACTTGAAGCTTTAGGTCAATGTCTAAAATTGGGTCGGCCGCGGTCGGTCCGCTTGAGGCAACATAACGATTTTTTTTAGGGCCCCTAGTTGAATATTCACACACAAGAAGTATCAATGTAGGTCAAAGAAAAGAACTCATGAAGATAAGGACACATTGTAACCTCAACAATGCCGCTCCAAGTTAAGGTGAGAGTTGCCATTGGCTTTCCAGTTTAGAATTAACTGTTAATGTCATAGCATTTCAGTATTAAACTTCAAAGTGGGGGAATGGGAGCGAAGTATCTGTTTGATTTAATGCATTTGCATTCCACTATTGTACAGTGTTCCACCAGAAAGTGAAATTTTTGTGTTTGTTTACTTGTGAAATTCATGAAAAATATATCCACTGCCAAATATTCAGCATATCCAGTTGGGTTAGCGGTTAGGGTTAGGTTTTGAGGGTGACGTCTCTGTATCATTGGAGCAAATGTCATAGAACGAAAGATGACGACGAAAATCTGAGGAAATGGGAAGCAGTTTTTGTGTTTGCAAATTTGACTTTGACATGAGGAGAAACCTTCATTAAAATTTAGAGACTGTCATTTCAAGTCATGCATTCCAGACCCCTATTGTGTCAGTCATCAAAGATAAGTAAACAATACCCTCTCTGGTCACTATGCCAGAACTGGTGGTGTTGTGTAAACATTATCTCCAGAAATTAGGCTATAATAACAATGGGGGGTCTTCACTGTCTTTGTGATAGAAGGCCATGTTTACATTGTTATCATCTCACTCTGAATGGTAGTTTAAAGGATCCCCATGGTGCGATTACCACATCAAACAGTGCCGAATCGACAGTTTGTTTCGAGTTTCATGTTTAGCAGACTTACAGAACTCAGAAGGTTTTTTAACGAAGCTGTTCCTCGTAATGACATTAAGTTTCTCTTTCAACGTTAGGAGAATATGCATTAGAATCATTACTATAGGCAACATAAATGTATTCTGCATTTCAATTAATGGCATTAGTTTTGGTTTTGATAATCATTGCAATTATAAGGAGGACTTTTGTGCTACAAAGTGTATATTTGTAATTTTTATGCCTCCGCAACGAAGTTGCGCGGGCATCATGTTTTCGGGTTGTCCGTCCGTGCGTCGTCCGTCCGTTCGTCCGTCCCGTCCGTATACCGGATCTCGTTACCGCGCGATAACTTAAGAACCGCTGATGCGGATTTTGATGTAACTAGGACCAAGTATGTACTATTAGGCACCAATGAACTGATTAGATTTTGGAGCTGAACGGTCAAAGTGTCAAAGGTCACCGGCCTAAATATATCTGATTTGGGCCTCGTTACCCCGCGATAACTTGAGAACGGGCTACTCGGATTTTTGATGTAACTTGGGTGGAGTATGTATTATGAGGCACCAAATGAACTGATTAGATTTTGCGACCTGAAAGGTCAAAGGTCACCGGGCCTAAAACATGTCTGATTTGGGCTCGTTACGCAATAAACTTGAGAATGGCTACTTGGATTTTCTTGTAACTTCGGTGAAGTAGTATTATGAGGCACCAATGAACTGATTAGTATTTTGGAGCTGAAAGTCAAAGTCAAAGGTCACCGGGCCTAAAGTATGCTCTGATATGGGCTCGTTACCGCGATTACTTAAAAACGTCTCGTCGGGATTTTGATGTAACTTGGGCTGGAGTATGTTATTATGAGGCACCAATGAACTGATTAGATTTTGGAGCTGAAAGGTCAAAGGTCACCGGGCCTACAACATGGTCTGATTTGGGCTCGTTACTCGCGATAACTTCAGAACGGCTGCTCGGATTTTCTTGTAACTTGGGTGAAGTATGCATTAATGAGGCACCAATGAACTGATTAGATTTTGGAGCTCAAAGGTCAAAGGTCACAGGGCATAAAATATGTCTGATTTGGCTCGTTACCGCCAATAACATGAAAACGGCCTATCGGATTTTCATGTTACTTGGGTGGAGTATGTATTAATGACGCAGCAATGAACTGATTAGGTTTTGAAGCTGAAAGGTCGAAGGTCAAAGGTCACGAGGCCTAAAATATGTCTGATTTGGGGTTTGTGACAGTGATAACTTGAGTATGACTGGTCCGATTTTGATGTAACGTGGGAGAATATCTAATATAAGGCACCAATTTACTGATTTGATTTTGGAGTTGAAAGGTCAGAAGTCAAAGGTCACAAGGCCTCATGTCCGAATTGAGCTCATTTAAGAACTGCTTATTGGATTTTACTGTTACTTGGTCAAAGGTCAGATGGGCTTATTCATCAGATTGGTCTTGCTACCATGGTACATGCAACTTGAAGCTTTTCAAATTACACAATCAATTGGATGGAGTGTGAACTGGCGGAGCATACCCATCGACTGCGGCCAGTCGAACTGCTCTAGTCTTTCTTTCTTAATTTATATTTAATTTATTTCTTTTCATTATTTAGGTCTCAATCTTCGCCAGTCAGCAATGACCATCAGCGTGAATGAAGCAGAGAGGAAAGCGAAGTTAAGTTGGATACAGCATGCCCCCCCCCCTCCAAATATGTCCCTCTGATAGACTGCTGAATTAAATCCAAAATCAAGTGTCATTCTGCTCTGAAGTCAGTGTTGTTCACATAAGCCCATTTTATTTTCTAACTTGTGTGAAAATTTTATTGGTTTTAATTCACAGTCTATTATGTACATGTAACAGCAGTGCTTTTCAACCCATTCCAAGTTTGCAGTGCATCAATGCATCAGCCTGAATGGAAATCAGGTGCAAGGATGTGCAGGAGGACACTACAGTACATGTTTCCCACTTAGACAATATCCCCACAAGGTGGTGGTGGTGGGTGGTTGTTAGGTTGTTACTGAGTTTATGGCACAGGTCAATCGTTGTCCAAATTATTCACGCCAAGTACCCTTTCACTACCTCCTTGGTAGTTAGCCCTATTCCGGAATCAGGGGTGTAATACAAAATTCCCAGTTGTGGGGGGGGGGGTACATTGGATTGAAAATCAGTGAAAATCCCCTTCACATTAAAAAAAATAACCGAAAAAAAGGGGAGGGGGGGGGGCACGGGGCACCGCTCCCCTCTGGATTTGCCCATGAGACTTCTTCACTCAGCATTTCATGATCTTTTTTGTAGGAGCTCCGGCTGAAGAGGGAGCAGGAACGTCTTGACGCAGAGCGCCGAGCCTCAGAGGAACGCCAGAAGACAACGGTGCTGACCTTGACTCCTGAACGCAAGGTACGTTATTAAGCCTTTTAGTATCATAGTCAACATTTCACATGGCAAAGTCCCACGTTTTTTTTTGTTGCATTGGTACCCGGAGGTCAATAGACATGCTAGTGCAGCTATCAGCATTCATGTTAAAGGTAAATGACATGATTGGGGTAGTCCTCAACTTGGGGTAAAAGCTATTCCAGAATCCAGTAAACTACGTAAGGATTCTACTGTAAAATTTTGTACTCAAAATTGACTAAATTTTGAAACGACTTCCAACAGTATGCCTTGTGACAGACGAATCTGTAGTGTAGCTTTCTATGGGATTTAATTCTCTTGAACCTTCAGAGAATTGAACTACTGATATGTTCATGTTCGATTCTCCAAAAGTAAACAAACACAAGACTGGTCCTTCCAGCCAGGAGATCCACCAAACTGGTGCATATATGGTATATCTTTCAACTAGTTTGTTTCTAAAGGAATTATTTATTTCTTCCAGTCATGTCACTGAGCTTTAACTTATTAATGTTTTGGGCATGCAGCACTATGTTGATGTATTTCTCCTTACATCAACTTAAAAAAAGAAAGAAAACTATCCCCTTAACCCCCCCCCCCCCTTTCTGTATATCTTTATCTTACTGCTGAATTTGATACCCTTTTTCTTGCCTTTGCTGTTTTTGATACCCCCTAATGTGTAACCTGTATTACACGCTTAATGCAGAAAAAGTACACTTCTTATCTGTTTTTGTGTACACAGGGGGGTGTTTTAGGTGTTCATGGTCATGATAAGGACTTGAAAATTTCAAACATATGGACAAAGGATTTGGTCAATTTAAATATGTCCCCAACCCTCCCCCCCCCCACCTCCCCACTGAGCGACTTTTGGATACTGGCCTGGCCGTGAAATATTGTTGACTTAGGATTTGGGTTGGGAATTTTTATTTCCCCTCCCCCTCTCTCCGCCCCCCCTCCCCTACTTTTCACCTACTGTCCTCACCATGAAAACTTGTCGACTTAGGATTTGGGTTGGAATTTTTTGGGCTCAGAGGCAGAGCCCAAAGGGCCAAAACTAAGTAATTTTCAAATAATCTTCTTTAATTTTCTTAATCACAACAAATGAGAGTAACTGAGGGATGTGAAAAGCTCTCTTTACATCCCTATTTTCTTCTCTGTTTTCTAGGAGGAGATTCGCAGAGCGAGAGAGGAACGAGAACGCCAGGAGAAACAGCAGGAGGAGGAGAGGAAGGCCAGAGCCGAGGTGAGATAACCTATGACCTTCGGAAAGAATGTGTCCTTGAGTTACATGCCACCACCATTATTGCTTAAGCC
>JZLH01S0094602.1:14411-24411 GCA_001188425.1 Eucidaris tribuloides | reverse complement strand
TAAGTGTTATAT
Source organism: Eucidaris tribuloides (assembly GCA_001188425.1). Taxonomy (NCBI): domain Eukaryota; kingdom Metazoa; phylum Echinodermata; class Echinoidea; order Cidaroida; family Cidaridae; genus Eucidaris; species Eucidaris tribuloides. The sequence goes on along the minus strand of JZLH01S0094602.1, from coordinate 24,399 downwards.
TATATTTTTGTGTTAAATATATGTTATAATACCTGCAATGCTGCCAATTCTTATCTAACATATATTAAATACTGAAAGGTAAATAAAAGATGGAAAACATTCAAAAACCTAATTACATTATACATCTGTACATTCGTGTCTCCATCCATTTGTTACCGTTTTGCTACTACAATAAGTTAAGGACTGCTGATTTGGTTTAAATGAAACTTAAGTAGGTCTATTTAATATGATAAACTTATCAGATTTCGGAATCAAAAGGTCAAAGTCCAAAAAGTCACGGTTCCTTTTAAATATCTGATTTTCGCTGATTAACGCGAAAACTTGAAAACCGCAGATCAAATTTCAATATGTTTTAGTTCAGGTAACGGCCTATGATGTGACCGTATTTCTGATGTGGGCCAACGGGCCTTCCACATACCTGAATTCAGCTCCACACCACGGTGACTTAAAAGAAAATGCTGATCAGACTTTATTGACACTGGGGTCAAGAGTGTATTATAATGCAATGATGAACTGATTACATTTCGGAGCTGAATTTGAAAGGTCAAAGGTCATGCAACGTTTACATATTTGTTTTCGGCTCTTTATCATTATAAATCCAAAAATTCATATCACATTTAAAGGCCACTTACAGAAACTAGTGTACATTATAATCTGTAATAATTCACCTCCTTAATGATTGGGAACTATAAACTAAAGGGGTAAGTATAATAAAAACCAAGTAAATGAATTGAATACACAACATTTTACAGACTGTGTATTTTACGTACTACGATACAATAATACATATAATGTAATCAATTAATTTTGCATTTTTTTACATGTCGATAAAAATGAGCATTGTCTCATGTTACTTGACAGGGAATGACAAATATCGAATTTTGAGAGTGAGTGCCAAATATCGGGATCTTTACGGCGCATTGAACTGTAAGAGAGTGCTATTTTATATATATGGACATTTTCTGAAAATTTTGTGTTGTAGTGGTTAATTTGTTTATAAATTCTCTATTTCAATTGAAGTCACGAGCGAGTATACTGTCTTTCAATTTTTAACATCTATGTCAAATATATTCAACAGTTGTAAACGTTCAAAACTTGAAGTGTGTGATAAGTAATAGGAGGTCAAGCATATTCTCACTCTTTTCTACGCGATGTCAGGTCATATTTCCACACAATAAATTAGATGGGAAAAGAGACTTGAAATTATAGATCAGCAGTCGTAGTCTGATAAGCCTAATCAAGATTATCCCTGGACCACTTGATTGATACATTGGTAATTGAGTTTGACAAGCCGTTGTATATACAGTGTGTCTCAAAAAAAAATGTGCAAGTGAAAACCGCCCTCTTCGGTAATTAGAAAATACTCATGTGACATGATGCTGACATCAACGTCAATTGCATAGTCTTAACACTTTGAGTGCTATCGGCGAGCCTGTTCGCCCAGGGTTGACTTCACTCAGGTACTATCGGCGAACCTGTTTGCCGAGAAGACAATCGGATCTATATCTTTTAATTCGAATGACAAATGTCACTGAAGTTCCTACCAATGACATTTATCGAATGAATACACAATGAACAAAATAAATGAGTTAAATGTATTGTTTGTACATTTGCGTTTTACAGAAATCGTACAATTGGAAAGTTCATACACTTGTCGAAACATCCGCGTCCCTGGTTACACCCTGATTTTTAGCCGCCACCAAAGTGTTAAACTTTCAATCCGTTGTTTGTTCATTGTTTTCTCCATCTTGGATATGTAAATTAGATAAGAGCGGTAAAATCACACTTGTTGCCCTTTTACACCGTCTCTTGTAAAATGAACACATTGTGATTCCACCCTTTTGTGTTTAACATCATTCTCGAATTAAACAAGACTGAACAGGAATACATCAGTTTGAAAGCTAGACTTTGCCCTTACGTTGATGATGCATCATAGAGTAGTTTCTTAATTGCCGAAGATGGCCTGGTTTCACTTGCACATTTTTTTGAGACGATGCTGGCAACTCTAAAAAATATTCACGGTGAAAGCGCCCTCTTTGGTATAAGAACAGTTTTGTGATCTTATGCTTATTTTCCATCAAGGACTAGTCTTAATGCTTCAAATGCCGTTTGTTCTGCTTCAATTTACTTGATTTTTATCTCGAATATGTTGTAAACAACAAAGGGTGGAATCACAATTGTGTTACTTTTATGGGGAGAGCAGGCCTGATGCTTATTACTGACTGTAGTAAAAGTGGGCACATTTGTATATTTTACCTTCTCGTTGTTTAACGAACTATTGGATTAAAACGCCACTGAACGCAACAAACGGCATTTCGAAGCTAGCTATGCCCTTGATGGTGATATACGCATGATCACTCACAAAATGTTTTTCTCATAAAGAGGGCGCTTTGCTTGCACAATTATTTTTAACACACTGTAGTATACCACAGTAATCACCTTTCCATGCCCTTGCTATTGGTCATTAGCAGGTATATTCGACCTAGCTATATAAACGCAGCACCAGGTGGGTAATTTAGCACTACATATTGCCATGCACTCACACTTCCACCGTGTAGGCGTATACGTATTTAAGAGTTATACTGGTGAATTAACATTAATTGTGAGTTTTACAAATGCCACATTTGATTGAATTGCGACACCATAATTACACTTTTAAAAAGTGATTTTTGTGTGCAGATTATGTTCAAGCAGAAGTGGCGATCGTGATGATCGACAACTTTCAGCATTCGGTAGCAGACCTACAAAGTATCTTCCTGGGCATTAAGTAGATGTGATGATTGCTTGATCGATGTCCTTATCTCGCTGCCTACAACTGTCGGCCTGTCTTGCCAGAAGCGTTTGGCACCTGAATTGTGGCCACTATTGGCACGAGATATCCGACTCTCGACGTCATTATCACCATCTAAATTGACATACGAATGCTCAGGGTACCGCACATGCGCAGCGTTATTCGGCGCCATGTACCCACATTCATCAAACTCGGTGCATCTTGTCTTTTTTCCTTAAGATCACTAGGGCTTTAGTGTGGATGCGCGTAGGCAGATATGGACCTATGGCGCTGTGGGGTTTTGGTGTGCGATCATTAGCATCTCTACATTCCTATGTGATAGCGATGACACACATTGGGTTACTTTCATGTGTAAGCGTGGTGGCGATTTTTTCGATCCTGACTGCCGATCGCTCGGTGGTTGCTGTGGCGATTGGAGAATACGTCGGAACACACGCGTAGCGGCGTCGTCTTCTATTTTCACTGGCCACCAAGACATGTCGCACTGCGATTGGATCTGAATGAGCCGTCCCCTGCACCGTGGACGTGGAGGAGAGGAGTGGAAGCCGTCTGCCACCTTCGCCTGATTCATAATAGTTCTGGATTTACAGGAATACAATCATTTCGCCTCTTAAACTATGCATTTTACGTGAATTACTTACATCTTTAATATTTATTCTTAGGATCTCATTTGAATATCTTCGCTTTACAAAATTTGTTGCCCCACCTATTTCGTGTTTAAAATACACAATTAGCAGAGTTCAGGGAATTACTTGTTTTTATCTGATAAAATGTTGCATTCATTATGCTGATATTAATGGTAAATCTGCCCGAAAGATTGAAAATGAAACATAATTTTTGTTTTCAGGGATTTTATTGCACTGGAAAACATTATTACAAGATTAACTTAATAACATGCCACAAAACTCTCTCCAAATCGTGAATATCGGAAATGAGACGAGTAAATATTAATAAACTTATATAGATATATGATAAAATGATCTATAATAAGCTACATTAACAACTAGTGACTTTTTTCGTTCAAGGTTCTATGATTTTCGTCAATGAGTTTGTTTTCATACAATTGTTGCCAGAGCATCTGTGATAGTTGCATAATTTGTGCTGTCACTCTATGTATATATTTCTGGACGGTAGCAACATTTCAGGATATATCATGATCAAATGATGTCGAGATAGGCTGGAAAAATGCTAGTACACTGATCCACCGTTACATGTATGATACTCGAAAATTACGTTGAATTGCAATGGCACTGTGAGGGAATCTGACCCGTAACTAAACTATCCTACCGGAAACACTGCACTCTTTTGTCAGGAACACAAAACAGAGAGGACTTAGAATTAGAGTGAAGTTTGATGACTAGACTATTATATGTCACTAATGTTTGTAATTTTGGATGACAGATTTTCCCTCCGATGTTCACTGAGAACCTCTCTTACGAAACCTTCGTAGCTTAGAAATATCCTACTGTGAGGGCGGCTGTCAGGAGTTTTCGCTTCTTGATAACTTTGAACAATCTGACGAACACAACTTTGATAGCAAGACACCGCTGTGCATGTATTACAAGCTGCTTCCTTAATGGATGGTGTCAATGATCTAGCCCTGTACAATTCAAGAATAAGACAAAATATATTTATAGTATTTAATATTATATTTCTTTCTTTGCGTTCGTTCTTTCTTTCGTTCTTTCTTTCTTTGAATAATTTACTCGTCTTCTTCTGTGCAAGGGTGTCATTTGCTGACACCTCATAGAGGTCAGACCGCACTGGGAGCCTACTACGCCTCAGAATTTGGCAGCTGAAAGAGGCTTTATGCACAACTGCGTTAAGTGCGTGCTGGTGTCTTCTGCCCTGCCGGACAATGCACCATGTCCACACAGCGCAGTTGCAGTGGCTGAAAGCTACGCCAGTGTGGGTTTATTGTTGCTCTACCCAGCCTTATTCACCAGATCTGGCCCCATTCTGATTCTACCTGTTCCCAAACTCAAATCCCCATTCATTTTGAGTCGGATTAGTGACCTCATTAGGCTGTAGAGTCCTACCTGAGGACCAATATGAAGCTTCTACCAGTTGAAGGATCGGAATGTTGGAACTCCTGGCACAGTGCTTGAGGTGAGCGGGGGACTATGTTTGAAAATAACAGACCACAGGGGTAACCTGACAACCCTCTTGGTGAGCCGGAGACTTTTTCGATGCTACCCTCGTATACCATCTTCTCCCATTTTTTTTTGATAAGTAATTTTAAACGGTTATTTTACTACACAGTCTTCTTTATTGCTGAGAAATTTTAAATCAGGTTGCAGAAAAGTTTAATTTGATAACACTGTTTAGTAATCATCAGCAAGTAATTTACCAGCCGGAGTTAGGCAACCTTGAATTTACTTTATTCAGCCATTGTGATAAACTCACGAGTGATTTTTCTTATTAAGTGATCTCATCATTATCATGTTGTGCTGAGTTTTAATTATCTTATTCGCATTTTTTTCTTTTTGTATTACAGTCTGTATAACACATTTCCATCCGTGTTAGTAGAAATAACTCCACTACTTCTGAAATTTGTCCCTGATATATACTTGCTTTTCAAATGTATCACTTATCATTCTTTCTGGAATATTGAAATTATATTGTCACCGAGAATTATCGCTTCAACCAGTGATAATTTACTTTCGATATTGCAGCGTGCCATGAGATCTTATTACACAGACCAGTCAATTTCTGTGTTAATGGCTTTCGATGACATTCAGGGCCTTCTGAATGCCCATTTCTTATTTGTGCTTCCCATAATGTTTGGTTTCTCTCAACGTCCCGTTATTTGTTGTACTTCAGAGTTAAAATGAAACAAAAAGTGGTTTAATTGGGTCAAGTACCAATCACAAATATAAAAAGTCTTTAGAAATACACTTAAGTGTTCATTGAATATGTCAGCGAACGTCAGTGAAAGATTGAATAGATTAATTTTGAAGAACTAGTAGTTTGGCCAACATTGCGCCCTGCCATGGCTGCGATCTGGCTCATTGTTTTATACCATGGAACACAAAAACAAATAATCTGTCAGAGTCTCGCTGCAAGGATTGAAAAAGGCTTCAGCCTAAAAAAAAACATGGAGCATGGACCTCATCAGCATAGAATGCGTTAAGTTAAAAGGCAGATTAACATCTCCACATATTATCTTGCTGAGTTAAAGTAACATGATAAGGAATTATGTACGAATTTAAAAATCATACCAAACACGTCGTACGCACGTTGCCTGCCGCAGAAAATGAGTTGAAAGGAGGAATCCAAATCTTAGGCGTTGCTTGTTGGGGTGTCTATACTTACTTTCACAGTTGTGAGGGTTATCCGATAAATTTCCCGAGGCTGGCATTTCAGTGATGTTGGCCGGAGAGGTGTATCCTTCATTACAGCCGAAATCCATTGGGCGTTGAATCCCACCGAAGTATTAGAGCTCAATTAGATGCAGCTTGCTCTCCAAATGTTCTGACAACAGTGAGACTGAGCTAATCAAAGGCAATGACTGACACAAGATAACAACTTTGCTTTTGTGATTAACCCCAACAGTATAACTCTTATCAATATCTTAAGGCGATGTCAGAATTTTTCACTATACTGCTGCTATACTATGCATTGTAATATTCGGTGATAAGTTTCTTTAAAATGTGTCAAATTTAAGCAAGCTGTTGATGGCAAGAAACCACAACGTGGGCACTTGTACTTTTAGCCACATAGAAATCCTATTCTTGAAACAATTAAAACAAAATTGCCATATACTCGTTCCAACGTGAAGCAAAAACAGGGACGTTTCATTTTCCACACAGACACGCATACACACCACACACACACAGACAGCAGACAGACTCACCACACACACAAACACCAACCAACACAACCACATGCACAAACCACTCACAGCGAACCTCTCACACACACATACACCACACCACCCACCCACACCCACCCCACCACACACCAACACACACACACACCACACACACCAACGCACTCACGCACGCCAAACACCACACACACACACACACCACACACCCACACACACACACACACCACCCCACACACACACACACACACACCACACACACACATACTTCAAGCTTGTGATTACGAATTTAAGAAATCATACAAGACGTTACACGCACGCTCGCGGCCTACACGCAGGAAAGTGAATTCAAAAGTGGCATCCAAAATCCGATTTTGGCCTTTTGTGGATAATAATATCTTACTTTTCCAACCAAGTTTGGGGAGTGATCGATATTTTCGAGCTTTGGCAGGTCATGATGTGAGGCCGGAGAGAGTGTATCCTTCGTTACAGCCGAAATCACATTGGGCGTTGTAATCCACCAAGTTTAGAGCTACTTAGATGTAGTTGCTCTCCAAATGCTCTGACAGAACAAGTGACGCTGAAGATAAATCAAAGGCAATGAAATGACAACATAGATATATTTTTGATATAAAACACACGGCCAAACAAATTTTCCATTTATCGTTAATGGCGAGGCTGCGTTATGGCAGTTATTGCACTTTTAATTGGTGTTCGAAGAAGACAGAACATTTTCACATTGATACATTTTGTTTGAACCAATGACAACTAGAAAATACTTACTATTCACCTTGATACATATCACTATTCTATCAAGCGTTACTTACTATTGCAGTTATTGCTGTCGATTACTTGCGGGCACCTTTTTTAACGACAACTGACGTTTGATCGCCCCAGCTTTGATAGACGTTTACGAAAATGATGATAATGCATTTCAACACCAACATTCCTAAATTTTGATCCTCTTCGGGATGAATGGTATCATGATAGATATAAGTTGTAACGCATGTCTCATGGGACAATTACGTTAATAGAACAAAGGATCCAATTGTCCAGTAAGCCCATGCTGGCTCTAAGTGCGTACTACTATTGAGTTTAACGCTTAGCACAGCTAATTTCACTTACGTTCAGTTTACATGTAGTTTAATAACTTAGAGATATTGTTTATATTGATATACAATGGTCACTATGAATTTGTTGGCGCTCGATATCCATGACTTACAAAGATGGGATTGTTAGCAGCAAAAAACGCTATCGTGGTAGAAAGCTTCTGTATAAATGTTATCTTTAGTTATACCTTGAACATGCCCGTGTTCATTTTTCGTTGGAGTCGACAGTAATATTACCATACATTCGTTCTTCATTATCTCTGTTCTATTTCTATGCTCAAAAAAAGATCATATATTTAATTTCGTAATTCCCAATTCTCTTACTTTACTGTTTCGACGCTTCAAACTGTATCCGAAATCTTGCTCTACTTTTCCAATAATCACTTGTGAATATACAGTGACAGATGAATTTTTGAGTTCTGTAAATCGAGACTCTGCAGTCCGTCATGCTGTCCATCCACCGTCAATGTTCAGTCGAAGGGAAATTTCTTCCCTTCCTCCGATTAATACGTGATCTCGCAAGCTGAATAAATCATCCTTAAGATCAACGATCTCGGGACGACGAGTCTAAGTCTTCAGGTGTATCATATGCAGACACCAGTGTGTTGTTAGGGTAGTCTGAATGGATAGATTGGGTGATGTTAGAAGATTCTTTGTTCGTCCAATTGCCAAAATGTCACTTAAAAAGATAAATGTTGAAGGGCTGTAGATGCTTGTGGATTTAGTGAACTACTATACGTCGTGCGTGTGAAACAACATCATCCAGAACATTTGACTTATAAATAATATCTGGCCTAGATTTCATTTCTAATGTATGCGTTGCAAAGCCTTGACTGGCCAGGACAAACAAGTGGCAATTTGGTACGCTTTTAAGGTATACAATCCTTAAGATTAATACCTTTCAGCTCTTCATCTTAAAGGCGCTGGATCTCAGTTTGCAACTCCCGCAGACCAGGAAAAGATAACCCAGCCCTTAGGGTATTGATGACGGGCAGTCTGAGCGAAATTGGGGGAGAGTATTGCTTAGAATCTTGAAAACATGCGAAGAAAAACTACTAGCTGTTTGGTGTACGTTCTATGGTACGGAATTTTTTTCTCGCGAGGAAAAATATTCAAATCAGGTCTGACGGCTCACTATAATTCCCTAATTTGAGTTCCAGCTCCATATTTTTGTCAGGTTCCCAGGTGGCTTTCTTGTAACTGCATTGTATTTCCACAATGTTATTTTAGCATGCCAAGAGCTCACTGCCTTTAAATAAATAAAATAAAAGTGTTTATTATACCTCGCCTAGAAATAGTGCGGCTACATAATAATTGCTCATCCGAGTGAAACGTGATAATAGGGAGGCTTTATTTCCCAACACAGACGCAGCCGGCGCACACACACCACACAACACACACACACACCACACACACAACACCACACACACACACCACACACACACCACACACACACACACGCACGCACACACACACCACACCACCCACCACCACACACACAACCCACTACCACCATCTCACCGCCACTTCGCCCACATGAAGTTTTTCCTTCTCGAAATTTATTTGTATTTATATTGACAGCGTGTGATTTATTTCTCCACATGTTTCTAAGGATGCTTTTGGCGGTAGCTTGTTCATGTACTTCACTTATTAATTTTAATATATAATTCCTATTAGTACATTATGTTAGTATATCTATTCCTATTATCACAACCGTCTGTGTTCATAGCAATACGCAATGTTTTAACCTGTACGGGATGTTACAGCTGACCCAATGGATAATTCTCTATGAACATGGATTATAATAAAAAAACAAACACAATCAGAGTCTACGTTACTGTATGCACCCTGAGCATGATGTAAACCGCCCCATTACTGCATGATCGACAGCATTCTTATCATTTTCGAAGTTGGATGTCGTATTGAACTGCTATTAATTCGAACCTTATCACATTGACTCACTCAAGTGGGTCACAGAGCTCGGTAATTCGCTCCCACTTAAACGCGCGCCGTCTCGTCTCCAGAGTCTTGGCTAAGAGACCCGAGTGTCGTTCACATCATCGCCGATGTCTAAGAAGGTTGACGGTTTGAATTGAGCGAAGTTAACCTGAATCCTGCATTTTGTTCGAGCCAGTGATGTCCAATCGCACTCTAAGGCCGCATATCGAACTGCATAGAGTTTGCGGAAGTAATGTTGTAACTCGTTGATTGAAAGTGAATAATGTCCTAGAGGCTAAAAAACATAACTGAGATATCTCT
>JZLH01S0094597.1:45811-68409 GCA_001188425.1 Eucidaris tribuloides | reverse complement strand
CCGGGGCTCTTGTATAAATTCTAGGCAATCACTGACCCCCAGATTTCACAGACATGCTCTTCATCAATAGCCTAAGGGCATTGGTTATCTTTTCCTGGTCTGTGAGGATGTTTGCAAATGAGATCCACTGCCTTTAAAGGACCCTCTCCCTCCTTCCCTCCCCCCACCCCCTGCCAAAAATGTTTCCAGCACACCTTATCACCAGAGATGGAGTGTTGAGGCCAAATTGTACTGGCCTTGGACTTGGCCTAGGTCTGAATCACATGTACAAAGTCTCTGAAAAATTATTTTTCCAGTGGCTTCATAATTCGTAACGGTCAGCCTCGACTTCATCCTGGTTGATCACACACACATATACACGCAGAAGCATGCACACTCTCACAAATGCGCATAATACCCATACAAGCACACAAATAATGGCTTCACAGTTGTATGCTCCTGAAAGACATATTGCTTTATTTACATGGGTTACATGTATATATTTTCCTTTTTTACCTTTGCAGATTCGATATATAAAACACATAAAACCATGAGTTGACAGATCTATAGTAGTAATGCTGGCTGGTGCTTCTACTCCGAGTGTAATGATTGCTTTTTGAACAGTATACTATACATTGTAGATTGTAAATTCCTTTTTATACGGAGAGAAATCGAGATATACAAGCCTGATAAAAATAGAGACAATATTAAGACACTTCAGTATCGGGTATACAGTCATTACAGCCATAAAGTTCTTCCCACAACAGTCCAATATTAGATATCTTGCAATCCTGTTTAGAAGAAAATTTCATCTTATTACACTGTTTGCATCTTTCCTTATGTTATTCTTTATCAAACTGTTTACGATTCTGTAGGTAGATATGCTGAATCTTTATTTCTCCTCGTACCGGGTCAAACTAGTAAGCAAATTACCGTTGGTGAAGGTGATGAGACAATCTATCACATCTGAGGCGATTTGGATGTAGCTACCTTTCTGAAGCGAAATGGAGGAAAGATAACGTATACATTCACATCATTAAGGAAGTGATAGTACATCACGTTGCCTGAAACCAAAAAGGTATTTATTTGCTTTATATTCCACATCTGAAACTATTTAGCTAAAGAAAAAATGGAATGTATTACATTTTAAGCTCGACTATGGAATACATCAACCCACTCCTACAGTAGGTGCGCACCACCAGGGACGTTTGATGCCTGCACGTGCATGTTGGCGTACTTGCCTATATTAAAGGAGCTGCTCACGGCATTTGCCGAGGCATTCGATAGTTACTATCACTTCTTCAGTGAGTTGATGGGTGAAACTACAGATGACTATGCATAACTCGACATCGCACAAGTCGATTTATCACCTACGTCCAATATTTTTGACAGTCCCAATTTGCTTTGTGCTTCTTCAATGGGAAGTTTTTAAATCAAATTTCGCCTATCTCAAACATATTTCAAGTCCCAAAGGGAGCAAACAGGTGTTGAATCATTCGCCTATGTCGAAGTGGCCACAACTGTCATTCTTGATGGAATTAATGGGTTGACATTTTGATCTCTGCCTGTCAGCATGACCATAAAGATATCATAAATTTCCCATTCCCTCTCTGCCTTTCGCAGTCATGACAGCGTCCATTTCCCATTACATGTTTCTTCATCTCTAACATGAAATTGTATACAAAACTTTAACTGGAATTTCATCTAAGTCGACGTGATTTGTGTGGTCCCCAGTGATTCGACTTACGCGAAGTTTACTGTATACTTTATCACATGATTAACTCTTGACCAATCCTACAGCCAGATTCTTAGTACCAGTATGTGGATTATAATGATTATACATTTAATTCTTTATACGCGCATCTGCCAATTTTCATTGGTGCTTTTCAGTAATTTTTACGACTTAAAACCAGTAATTTCAACATATTTTGAATCAAAATCAGTAATTCTAAAATAAATGCAGTACAGTAACACAAAAGCGATTTGATAAAATCAGTATTTTTCATGCAACCTTCTGTATTCTTCGCCACTTTCAGTAAAAATTACTGAAAATCAGTACCACTTGGCAGCTCTGTATATGCATGTAGATATCAAAGCATCTTGGCACAGTTTGTGATTTTATTTGGTCAATTAGCAAACTACTCATTTCCATATTTCCATATTGAAAAGTGTGTTTATTTATTTAATGTTTATTGAATGGCTATTTTATCTTATTTCATTTTATTTTTTATTTATTATTATTATTATTATTATTATTATTATTATTATTATTATTATTATTATTATTATTATTATTATTATTATTATTATTATTATTATTATTGGGGGGGTTGTACATCATGAGATAATTTGGTCCATCTCAGAATGATAGGCGCTACCACACCCACCACATATATCAAACTTGTATTAACAAAGTAACTTGTAACAGTCTCGAACAAAACACATACCACAATTATTCTGCATTTTTAACCAATTGCCACAGAGATTCCGAAAATCCCATAGAGTTAACACAAGTTAACATACATCAAACAACTCTTATCAGTGGCCCTAATTCACAGGTCTATATCACTACGACTATAATGAAAAAAATATGTTCTGAATACTTTATACATTATTCCATCGGCATATATTTCCATATTCCTGAGACCATCATATTTTATTACTGTACAAGTATATCTAGTCATCATACTGAGTGAAATCATGTCTAGGGTACAGTCCCAAGTTCTCCATTTTCTAAAATGCCAATTCTATGTTCTTCCATGTTCTAAACTTCAAATTGTGACATAAACAAAACATATGACAAAGCTGCAATTCATGAAGTGACCAAACTCAGCACATGGATACGTATGGATGAGGTTTCCCACGCATTATCTCAAGCTACTGCGTGGGGACCAGCGATGGATATCAACGGAAAGTAGCAGTTATCAGGTCTGTCTGGAGTAATCACTGACAACACATCACATTCACAATACCAAGAATTTAGAATGTTTTAATCCTGTGGAAAGCATAAAGTCAAGTAAATTTCGACTGTATGTCAATAGTTGGCATGATTTACTACCCATAGTTGACATGGTGTTTGAACTGTTGCTTTAAGATAAACCTCTTGTGTGATTAGAAGTTATAAAGATGTGATTTAATTCTGGGATGTATGCACATTTAAAAGAATTCTACGCACTAGTGAACAAAAGATTTTCTATGGTAACTGTTGCTTACAAACAACACTTACAAATATTACATCACATATGTCCAGTTTCATAAACTGGTGACAGTATAAAATGCCCTTTTTTCCAATTTCAGCCATACAGATGAACATTAAAAATTCATTTTAGGACATGAATCCAGTTTCACAAGATTTTCCAGAAATCTTGGACATTTTGCCTTTACAGTTATTTTGACAAAAGACAAACTCATACATTTTCTTCTGTACTGGCGATATCTTCTTACACATGCATTATGGAGAAAAGTGTTGTCTACAAAAGTTGTAAAGATAAAGATATACCCTTTCGAACAATGCAAGTCTTATTATAATGTTAAGAATATTTCATAAGTTACAATATACTTTTAAAATTATCTACTTTGGGTCAGTCGATAATAGGGCTGGCCGATGTTTAGATAATATCGAAATTACACGATGTTGAAAAAATATCATCTACACGATAATGATTTCATGATTATTTCAAAATATCGCCAGAGGCACGATATGACCAGAAATACCATCGATTATGAAAACCTAATGGGGTAAATGCATGCACTGCAGTGGGAGGGACCAAAAAATCCCTAGCTATGAATGCATACTCTGCACACGAGTGCTACTGTATGTAGACAGGGAAGAGACACCTCCATTCTCTTCAGCTATCAAACTTGTGGTATTGAAAGCGGTAGAGCATTTAGTATAACTATCAACAATCATAACAACTCTATCAACACACTGCCCACCAAAAGTGTAAACAATCAGCACCATGAATCTCCTGATCTAGTTACAAGAGGGTCTACAGAAAGCAACATTGTTTTGACTACATTTTGATACAGGGCTGCAAGTTCAGCCTAAAATAGATTTATCTTCTTCATCACAAATCTGTTTTTTACCTCTGGCGATAAATCATGTTATCGACGATGTTCTTTCCATGATAATCAAATGAGGTTCAGATCAAATTTCACCACCCCTAGTCGATAACCAAAAATGTATAGACAGTGTACATGTTTTCCCATTTCATACAAAAAAAAATCTTTGATAATTTAAAATCTCCAATTCGTAGGAAAATATCCAATGTAACCCTAAAAGTTTTATGAGTAATTTAGTGAGGGCTATTCCTCTAATATACAGTGCTTCCTAGGGCTGGCCGATGTTTGGATAATATCGAAATTAGTCGATGTTGAAAAAATATCGAATACACGATAATGATCTCATGATTATTTCAAAATATCGCCAGAGGCACAATATGGTACAAAATACCGTCCATTATGAAAACCTAATGGGGTAAATACATGCACTGCAGGGGGAGGGACCAAGAATTTCCCATTGCCAAGAATACTCTGCAAACAAGAGATAAAAACAGGCAGGTAGGAGTAATACGAGAAACCTCCATGCTGTTCAGCTGTCAAACTTGTGGTAATGCAAGAGCAGTGGTGCATTAAGTATTTTGTCAACAAATCTGTCAACACCCTGCCAACCAAAATGCCACTTATAAACAGTCGGCACCACAAATCTCCAGATCTAGTTACAAGTGGGTCTACAGAAAGCAACATTGTTTTGACCACATTTTGATAACAGCCCTAAAGAGTGCACTGTCAATTTAAGCCTACAACAGATTTATCTTGTTCATCACAAATCTGTTTTTCAACTCAGGCGATAAATCATGTTATTGACGATGTTTTTTCCACGATAATCGAATGAGGTTTAGATCAAATTTTGCCACCTCTAGTGCCTCCCAGAAAAAAAAAAACAGAACCCTAAAACAAAGGCTTATTGTGCAGAAGCAATGAGGCATACAATTGTAAAAATAAGTTCACAATAAACTTTAACTTATACTCTTTCAAATGATACATTAAGCAAACATATTCACTCATGCATCTCTGAGTACCATGACTTTACAAATTTAAAGTGAAAAACCATTTGTTATGTGTTTGGCTTTGACACTGTGCACACCAGCTGTCCATCTCTTTCTTTTCATGGTGTGCACAGTGTGAAAGCCATAAAGCGTAACACATGGTTTTTCACTTCAAATTTTTAAAGTCATGGTACTCAGAGATACATGCATGAATATTGTTTGCTTAAAGGTATTGGCTAACATTTACCACAGTTAAAAAAATCTGAGCCGCATGATTCCCCATGCTACCAGTGTCTTTGATGAGGTCTAAAAATGAAGCCCTGAAAAAATTGTATTTCAAAATGATTATTTAGTGCTTTAAAAAAGTGAAAATTGTAAGTTGACCAGACTCACTTCCCCATTTCCTCCCATAGACTTACTGTGTGTACACCTAGGTTAATAAAACTCGCCCCGAGTTTTATTATTTATTCATGTATAACTTGCCATTGGCAGTGTAACTTTCCAAACTTTTGTATTCTAGGGTGTTTATTTGTCCATTTGAACACTACTATGTAGCTCCGATATCAAAGTTTGACAATTTTTTAAATTGAAGCTCCACAATGTTAGCCTATCACTTTAATGTATCATTTGAAAGAGTATAAGTCAAAGTTTATTTTGAACTTATTTTTGCAATTATATGCCTCATTGCTTTCGCATGAAAAGCCTTTGTTTCAGGGTTATGTTTTTTCTGGGATGCACTGTGTAAGTGTTATAACAAATAACATTCCAGTCATACTTTTTGTTTTAACAATAAGTGAAAGGGTACCATTTGTGGTGCAAAATTGTACCAGCGACACCTTTAGAATTAATAAGTGGTAGAATAGGAAATCGCCAAAAGAGAAAAATAACAAAATTATATATGTATACCATAGGCAAGGTGTTACAAAAATGATGTTACTTTCAAAGTGCCAAACACTTCATACACTAATTAGAATACATATATGTAGTCAATACTCAGATAAAATGACTCGCAATAACTGCAATTAATACGTTCAGGGCTCAACACTGCATTTGTCTGAAGGCCAATAGCTGTCAAAAATTTGACATAAATCCAAAGAACTATTTTGCCCAAAAAATTATGTAATTTGCAGTTACTTGCTAAATCATCTATACCTATATGTACTTGTATAATGATGGGACACAGGAACTGCATAATGTGGAATACAATGTACTTTGAATACACTACAAAAATAGTGAATCATTTTTTTTCCCGTTATTTGAAATTGTGGCAATGAAGAACGTGCAGGTGTCGATGCTTTGCAGCAAACCGGTAAACAATTCAAAATATGGTATCATTCGAACTGATTACAACTTCTCCATACAAAGACATGATCATCGAGCCATTTAGTAGAACATTATCTTCAATACATTTAGTGTCCATTGAAATTCTGTGTGCATTCTTCAATATTAATATTCAGGTGGGGGGGGGGGTAAAATGTTAAGTCTTTTTTGCAGGGCTACACACTAACTCATTTTTTCTACTGGTCGGACAGGGACAGGTCGGTCTAGTAGAAACTCACTTTTCATTTCTTTACTAGCTCAAACCTAAAATGTACTGGCCTGGAAATAAATAAAGTAAACATTAAAACAAGATTTGTGAACTCCTGAAACATGATTTGGCTATTATCCCTAAATGTGTTCAAACAAGTTTGACATCATCACTTCTGCTCTCTATGGGAATCTAGCATTGCTTATTTATTATTTAGCCATTATGCTTGCTCCTTTTTTTAAATTAATGGTGCATTCTTCAATTTTGTATATTACCTGTGCAAATAGGGCAGTTGTCCTCTCGGCAGAATCAACCACCATCTTGCTTATCATAACAACTTACTGTCATGTGTAGTAATGAACACCACATGTTCTCCGCATGAATATGTGCAGGCAGTAGAAATACGCACACACAGTGGCAGCAAAGCTTTATTCCTTTCATCACCCTTCCCGGGCTCCAAACAGCCGGAAACACGCTTCACACGAAGAACCCGTCCACTGTACTTTCTTTGGCACTTAACACACTATCGGCTTATCCGCGGAACGTTCGGTTGCGACATCATCACACAAATGTCTCATTCGATTTCACCAAATTCAAGGAACAGCGCCCTCACGTCCAACATGGACGCCAGGTCCAGGATCTGTTTGTGCAGCAGGGTGCTCTCCAGAATCTCGTTGCCGTGGAGACTGGGGTGGCAGTGTGGGTAGTAGGTGTCGTCCTGCAAAGATAATAGTAATAATGAAACATTTTTGTATGGCACATAATACATGGGCATAATCATAATATAGAGGAGTGAAAATGATGCACTGGTTTGAAATAATGAAATTTTACAAAATGCTAAATAACTGAGCTTTCAAATTACTTCTAAATTTTTGTATGTTTCTATATTCTTATGATATTCTGGCAAGTTATTCCATAAAACAGCGGCTGCATATGAAAGTGACCTTTCCCCCGTGTGATTTTGCATAAATTATGAAAATAAGTATTCCTGGATTTCACCATTTTCATTCTTATGTATTTTATTGTTTTTATTGTGGTTTTCAGGGGGGGGGGGTAGCAAAATGCCCCCCAATTATAGTCAAGTGAGCACCAGATATTAGGGTTGTTTCACAATCACGATACATCAAGTAGTCTCACAGGGGGTCAAAAATAAAGTTGCATTTTTTTCCTTCAATTTTTTATATTTTGTGTAGCAAATAGGTCATATATAAAAACTGTAAAATTCTGAGGCGTCAAGTCCCCCAATTTTTTTCCAGCCTTAGCATGTTATTAATAAAGGTGATATGGGTATAGAAAGTTTTGTGTACTGAATTACAAAGAGGAGTTACAGCAGTCCTGGTTTATTGACAGATAGACATAGTAAGTGTGCTTTTATATGTCAAATATCTATACCCTGAAATAACTTTTAGTCAGAATATATGATGTCAAAAAATGAGTCAGAGAGGGCTGTTTTTTTCAGAGAGGACACTTTTTGACGGAATTCCAACTAGCGACTTTGTAATGTTTACCACCTGAAACTTTTGGAGTATGGACAAAGTGAATGTTACAGGTTTGAAGAATATAGATGACTTGTTTTTATGACAACAAAATGCTGTCCTTGGGAATGCATAGGTATGCCATATTTACGTCAAATTCAGAGAGGACAATTTTGATGGAATTTCCTTCCAGATTTTGATGCAGCATCATAATTTATTAACATGTCACCATCTCACGTGGGTTTTGAATGTGAATAAGCTAGATTCAATTTTTACTTTACAGGTCTCCCTGATCTGTAATTGTCATTGGTATCATTAATGATAATGTTCATAAATTCATAAAGATCAGATGAGACTATGAAATTGTTCAAAATTGACACAAACATACTCAATTTGTACGTAAGTTCTCCATTTCAAACAGTTTCTTCGCTGCTGTAGACACACTGTGCAGTGGCCAATTGCTGGGTATGAAAGTTTACAAGTGAATTCATTTTTTGTAGTGAAGTCATATGATAGTTTTTGGCAATATGTACCCTGATTGTGAAACAACCCATAACTATCACACATATTTTGTACTGAAGACATCCATTTCATGTCTGATTTCTGTTTCCTGTACCTTGAATCCCCTGTGGTACCGTAATGATGCATAACAGAAGATGTATCGCAGCACCAGCAATCTCAAGAACTCATCGCTGAAAAACTGTTTATACACATGATCTGAAAACAAACAAAAAGATAAGATAAATAAACATCTAACATCTCAGCCATCATCTAAAATATAAATCATATATGAAGTACTTTAATTTTCGCATGATCATTTGTGTTTTAGGGTTGGTGAAAATCATTTTCACATACCTCAGGATAAAGCATAATCCACATTTGCAAAAGGTAATAACTTTGGATATTTTACCCTGAAATCTAAACATTTCATTTTTCATAATCTGAAATATGTTCATTCCAAATTTGATAGACTCCCACATCAATTATTTCTCAAGTTACTGCAGTAACAAACATTATATATGAAGAGACCTTTGACCTACTGACATTCAAATATTTTGAAATTGGTTTATCAATCCAATACTTGGACTTGTTGATGATCTTCTGGAGGTTGGCTTCATAATTGGGGTGAGAGGGAGGGGGAAGAAGAAGTGGACAGGGAAGGGAAAAAAGGGGTGGGGAAGTCAAACTTCCATTCCTGAAAAATACTACCGACACCATTACCTCTCATACCTATCGTTCTGGATTTATCGATCCACATATACGCCTTGTCAATGATCTTCTGGACTATGACTTAGCAGGTGCGGGGATGGGGGGATGGGGCTAGAGAAGGGCTTGAAGGGAGGGGGAAAGGGAGAGGGGATTGGGGAGACTACATACCTAATGTTTTGGATTTGTCAACCTACATGCAGGCCTTGTTGATGATCTACTGGACCATGGCTTGGCAGGTGGAGGGAAGGGTGGTTGGGGTTGGAGAAGGGCTTGAGGTTGGGGAAAGGTGTTGGGGTTAGGGAGGGGAAGGGTGAGGGAATGAGAGAGACTACATACCTATTGTTTTGGACTTGACGATCTGCATGTTGGCTTCATCAATGATCTTTTGGACCATGGTTTAACAGGTGGGGGAAAGGGGGGATTTGGGGTTACAAAAGCTCCCCGAGGTTGGAGAAGGGGGTTGGATAAGGGGGAAGGGAGAGGGGAGGGGGAAAACTACATACCTATCGTTTTGGATTTGACAATCTACATGTAGGCCTTGTTGATGATCTTCTGGACCATGGCTTGGCAGGTGGGGGGATGGGGGGGGGGCTGGGGTTAGGTTTGGTGAAGGGCTTGGAGGTTGGGGAAGGGGGTTGGATAAGGGGGAAGGGAGAGGGGAGGGGGTTGGATAAGGGGGAGGGGAGAGGGGAGGGGGAATCTACATACCTATTGTTTTGGATTTGACGATCTACATGTTGGCTTCATGAATGATCTTCTGAATCAAGGCTTAGCAGGTGGGGGGATGGGGGTTGGGGTTGGAGAAGGGCTTGAGGTTGGGATCGGTGAAGGCCTTGAGGTTGGGGAAGGGGGTTGGGGTAGGGAGAGGGGGAAGGGAAATGAGATCGGGAAGACTACATACCTATTGTCTTGGACTTGACGATCTGCATGTTGGCTTCATCAATTATCTTCTGGACCATGGCTTGGCAGTTGGCCCAGAGGAGGAGGGGCACGTCGGTGATGTCACAGATGTAGCAGAAGGCAGCCAACGGGGAGTGCAGGAAGTGGGTGAACAGGTTGCCCCGGTGCTGGGTGTTCTCCTGGATCGTCACGGGCAACTGGACGGGCGACATGAGGCAGAGGGTGGGCTGCCCAAACAGGTTGGGCATGTTCTGGGCGAGCAAAAAAGAATGGACAATAAACAAATTTATTTGTTGAAATATCAAAGGACAATTGTCAGATTTGCATGGGATCAATTTCTATCACGGCATCAGATAAATTCAATACTGGTAAATGAACGTTTGTTTTTCTCCACAAGTAACCAAATTCAAGACAAATCCTTCCAGCCAGTGGATACACTCTAGCTGGTACATGTATCAACATATTTGGTTCTTGGAGCACTTTTGACATCTCCCAATCATGTTATTGCCCTTTAACAAAGTAAGAGCAGCATTTTATCATCTCTGAAACACCAATGGAACACTCTCACCAGAGACATCATTGCTAAACTAAACTGTCTAAATAGTGCAAGAAACATAGGAGTAATGACGTGAGTTTTCTCTGAAACAGGTTTTTAAAGTCAGAAGGTGGTTGGCTAGTACCATGAACAAGTTTAAAAAACTCAATGAAATCAACAGCATTAAATATTTTGTAATCTTACCTTTACATCATGGTGTAGTATAGCAAGGAATAAGAAGTTATGCAACAAACAGTCACACAAACACCTAAAATGGTGGTATTTCACTGCTTTTCTTTATTTGTGCCCCATTCATATTCCTAGATTTTTGAGTAACCTTCATTTCTTGCCAACCAATTAAAACACCTCGACCTGATGTGATATCAGGCTCATCAATAATGTAGCCTCACGTATGCATGTTAGTCCAGGTGTATCAATTCATGCACCTTTTTAAATCAATAAGTTGTTTTGGCTTTCTTGTTCTAATAAGTAAGCCAAGGCATAAAATTAACACCAATTTACTAATTGATAGGGCCGTGCTGAGAGTATGTGTCACACAGTACTCTTTATTCAGCTTTCATCACCATGGACATGTACCATACTTTTCAAAATTCTCACAATGTCCAATGATTTCTTAACTTATTCCTGCTACCTGGCAGCAACTTCTACCTCCAAGCAATGTCTACAGGCTACAACTTTTTTCCCATCTCAGAGGGGCTTTACATTAAGCAACCAACTCCAAACAGCTACCTACGTACCACAAATGCATGTGCATTGGGGCTATCAATAATGAGAAATAGAGGCTTCCTCGTAAACGGGTACAGATCACCAGGATGAATACTAGAAAGGAAGGAAGAAAAAAACGGATGAAGAAAAAATATATGAAAAGAAAGAAACAATTCGGAATTTTTATGTATTCATTCAATATGTTACCTTCAATTTTTGATCATTTATTCCAACCTAACAGGAGTGTTCACAACCACGACACAAGATCCTCATCAGATATATGAGTAAAATTTGGTCACACTTCTTTTTCACAATCTGTTTATACTTACAAAGGTCCACTCCTTTAGAATAAATTGCCAAACTAAATTAAGGTATGCAAAACACTTAATACGTTCAAATCCAGGCTTAAAAATTTCTTACTGCAACAAACATAATCCCCCCCCCCCCATTGTATGTTTTGTGATGTAAGTAATTCAAACGAAAAACAATTTTTCACAAATAAGACATTTTTGTGGATCATGTATTTCGTAAGTTTCGCCGAAACTTTTTTAATGGTCTACCCACTTTTCATTCTACGTTTGTTATTTTTGTTAATACGTGTACATGTATTTTGTTTCTTTGTTATAATATGTCTTTTTTTTCTGTTTTTTTTTTCATAATTTTGTCAACTATGCATACTTTGTATATATATCTTGTATATTTGTAATGTTGTTTTTAATGACAGTGGTAAATAAACTCAATTCAGTTCAATTCAATTCAATTCAATTCAAATGGACCACTGAACAGAGCAGGTATCTACTCTTAACATCAACATTAAAGGAAGGAAAACTTATTTGCATCCCTCCCACATTACCGATAAACACTCATTCCCTTAGGCTTTTAGGAAGGACATGTATGCGAAATCTGAAGAATTTGAAAAATGCGCAAAAAACAATTGCCTTTAAGCGTATGTTCTATGCTAGGAAGTTTTGTCTCTAGGAGACAATAATTCAAAACAAAATTGAACAGTAACTATATTTCCACTTAAACCAAGTTTTTAGCTCCTGTACTTTGCTAAAGGTTAATTCTTTGATTTTTTTCTTCTATATATCTAGGGCTTGATCTTAACTTTGGGTGGGTGGTGGGTGGTGGTGGTGTTGATGGTGATGATGATGAGAATCACTTTCAGTAAACCAAGTTTACAATCAGATTAAAAACTCATTTGTTCATTGGTAGAAGTTAACTTGAATTTTAATAGGTTTGTTGTTACACTTAAACTGTAATGCGCAGTACATCTAATATTGCAGCAGCTGTGTGAACAGTATTAATTTCCCTTATTATTATAATTATTATTGATGACAATGCTGAGGATGATGACGATAATTATGTTAATAATGTTGATGGTCATGATGATGATGATGATAATGGTGATGATGATAATGATAAGGGTAATGATGAATGGTAATAACTGTTATGTTGAAATCAACACAAAATCAAACGACACTTTTAAAATGTCATTGATATTATCATGAGTACCATGACAAGAATTATGATACTGTTTACTTTTATTACCAACTACATATTGAAAACCATACCAATGTATATCTTTCAGCTGGTTTGACCTCTTGATGTGATTCTCCACATTATCTTTCTTTGGATTCGTAGCGACGCCACCGAGGTCATAAGCACCATCACTATCAAGTTTGCCTGGAGGGCAGGCACTGGCTGAGAGGTAAAGTAGTAGTACTGAATTCGGCGGTAACTCCTGGCAAAAACAAACCAACAGACAAAAAAAAAATAAAGAGTAAATTATCTAGTATTTGGCTACATGCAAAGGAATCTGTTACACTTGAATAATTAGGTGCATTTCAGGCACTGTACCTCAACACTAAAAACTTCACTTTAATTAAGTAGGAATAACAAAGGAGACCAATTAGCATAAAAACTATGGCTGGTATTCTCATAAGCAGACTAACTTAGTCCTCCGACTGACTCTGGAATGTTAGTCGCATATTTTACAGAGCACTATTTCAAACAATATTTATAACACATTTGGTGCCTTAATCTGTAACAAATAAGTAATAACTATGTCAGTTTTGTCATGAAATGGGTTATGATTTTTTATTTTTACAACAATTTTGTGTGTTTTTCCCACTTTATTACACATTTCAATAATTAAAGGTAAATGACATGATTGGGGGTAGTCGTCAACTTGGGCTGAAACTACTCTAGAATCAAGTAAACTATGCAAGGATTCTCTTGTGAAAATCTTGTAGTCAAACGGTAAACAATGGCAATATCACTCGTAGCACGGAAACCTGCCATGTGGCTCTCTATGGGGCTTATTTTTATCGTCCCCTGATAAAATTAAGATACTCCTATTTTTATACTTGATTCTCCTTAAGTAAACAAATTACAGACAAATCCTCCCAGGTGGGAAATCCACTCCTGCTAGTGTATAGTTAGTATATATTTCAACTCATTTGGTTCT
This sequence comes from Eucidaris tribuloides, assembly GCA_001188425.1. NCBI lineage: Eukaryota > Metazoa > Echinodermata > Echinoidea > Cidaroida > Cidaridae > Eucidaris > Eucidaris tribuloides. Next base: position 54,539 of record JZLH01S0094597.1, on the reverse strand, counting down.
CGAGGCATTTTCAAGTGTTCCCAATCATGTCACTAACCTTTAAACATGAAATAAATGTGTTTACACTCAGCGTTCCATAGACCAGGCGACGAACATTCCAGATTTAGTCAGGGGATTAGTTAGTCCACTTTTGAGAATACCAGCCTATGATTGTTTGCATCATAAAGTACATCAAATTTATCCTCTTGGTTATAGTCGTTATTATCATCATCATCATCATCATCATATCATCATCATCATCATCATCATCATCATCATCATCATCATCATCATCATCATCATCATCATCATCATCATTATCATCAATCATCATCATCATCATTATTATTATTATCATTATTATTATTATTACTACTACTACTACCATTACTACTACTACAACTACAACAACTACTTCATATAGACAGTTCTATCCTTTAAATACTAGTCAGGTCAGGTTTCCTTGGAGGGCATGCTAACCAGTACTACTTGTCCCAGGGCCAGGTTGTCAGCACTTACACCGTCACCCCTATCAGATTTCTGGGAAATCCAATGAGGAGGATAGCACTAGCTGTGCATCCTGGTAGAACTGAAAAGAAAATATACCTTGAAGGGTGTCTGCTCTGGAGAGCCAATGTCAGCCATCCAGCACTTTTGTTTTAATCTTGCTGCCTTGCATGGTCTTGGTTGATCAAAGGCTAAGCCCACCACCATAACATGTGGTTGGCTTCAGGAATGGCATCCAGTCATTAAAATTTTGCTCCACTAAATCCTCACATTGAGAGGGAATCCAGCCATCCCCCGTAATGGGGGACATACCCGGATTTAACTAGAGCAATTCGACTGCGCTCAGCCGATGGGGTATGCCTCCGCACACCCGTGCAATTCCAAACTTGAAATGTTCGGGGCATCATGACCTCTGACCGTTCAACTCTGAAATCTCATCAATGCCCCATAATACACACTTCACCCAAGTTACATCAATATCCGACAAGTCGTTCTCAAGTTATCGTGGTAAAGACATTAAGTATGGGGCCTCGTGACCTTTGACCTTTCAACCCCAAAATATGATCAGTTCATTGGTGCCTCATAACACTTACTTCACCCAAGTTACATCAATATCTGATAAGCCGTTCTCATGTTATCATGGTAAAGACACTAAGTATGGAGCCTTGTGACCTTTGACCTTTGACCTTTCACCACCAAAATCTAATCAGTTTATTGTTGCATCAAAATACATACTTTACCCAACTTACATCAAAATCCGATTGACCGTTCTCAAGTTATCGCGGTAACGAGCCCAAATCAGACATATTTTAGGCCCGGTGACCTTTGACCTTTGAGCTCAAATATCTAATCAGTTCATTGTTGCCCCATAGTACATATTTGGTCCTAGTTACATCAAAATCTGACCAGCGGTTCTTAAGTTATCGCGGTAATGAGCCCAAATCAGACGCGTTTTAGGCCCTGTGACCTTTGACCTTTGACCTTTCAACACCAAAATCTAATCAGTTCATTGTTGCATCATAATACATACTTCACCCAACTTACATCAAACATGTTGCGCACTCATCAATAATATTCACCCAGCTTACATACAAAAGCGACTCGCCGGGTTCTCAAGTTATCGGTAACGAGCCAAATCAAGAGCATATTTTAGGGCCGGTGACCTTTGACCCTTTGACCTTTCAGCTCCAATAGGATCTAATCGTTCATTGTTGCCCATAGTAGCATACTTGGTCCTAGTTACATCAATGGCCGGACGCACGGACGGACAACCCGAAAACATAATGCCTCCGGCAACTTCGTTGCGGAGGCATAAAAATCTGGATCACTACTTATTTCTAGTAGTACCTCTATAAGAGTAGCACCATTGTTCATATAAATTACCCAGCCCTAACTCAAACAAACGTGTAATTTTACTATGTTTCTTTTACATGTCTACTCAAGAGAAATGTGACTCGATTCACGTCAAGCTTAGGACTCAAATTTCAACGGACATACTGTATTTCTTCTTACTTACCTTTATCCCAGCTGACATGAATGTGTAGAACTGATCAAACGAAGGTTTATACAGCAAGTATTTGTGGGGGTTCTGTCTCTTGATTTGAGTTTGGTCCTGAAAACAAAATAAGAGATGGGGAAAAAAAGAGCTCACCACAAAATTGATATTATCCAGATGATGGCATCATATCTTTATAAAGTTTATGTAACATTGTCTACAAAAGGATATGTAATAAAATTTACCACGGAGTACTTCACTTGGTAGTTACATTGCTTCCCTCCATAGAAATGTTCCTTTCAGTTTTACTGCATGTCTTTCATATGAAAGAACGAGCAACTCACATTTCCTACAATGTGTTCAAAAACTGTATTTTAAAAAACAAACTTGGAAATACCCCTCACCAGATTATGTCAATATGTTGGCCATTTTTCATTTTCAACCGCTTTCATACTATCTTAATGCAGTGGTCTAAGGAAGACTAACAAAATTGCTGTACATTTTTTGCGACAGACAGTAATTGGTGAGAAATTTGAGGGTGTTCTCTTTTATCATTTAACACATTTTATGATAACATTTCCATGTCAAGTGATGCTTACAACATATTCCAAAAAGTTACGGTGATCTTTTCATTCCCCTTTTCACTGTCCTGTAGTTATTTTTCTTACATGTGACTTTGAGTTATTCTCTTCCTTCAGCGTAGGTTCCCTCTCCAACGACTGTAGCATTCTGTACATGTCTAGTGTCAGCTCACTGAATTTCACCTAAAGCACAAACATGAAAAGGGAAATGCAAAATCAAAGATTTGACAAGACACCAAGTAGCCCTACCTGTAATAACCAAACACACACCAAAACACAGAGAGACGCACACACACATAGAGTTTGTCATGGATAGAAGTACACAAATACATGACGCACAAGGATGCTAAAAAATTGCAATATTACTACCACCACCGCTGCAACCACCACCACCACAACATTGTTTGGGCCTGTCATTCTGACAACATTGTTTGGATTTTTTGAGCGGCCGTGATTGTGGGGTCTGTCTTTTGAGCAGTGTTGGTTGGGGTTTGAACAGCTTTGTTCAAATCTTGACCAGTGTTGTTTGAGGGACAGATTCCACAGTCATGGCGGTTTGAAGGAGTTGAATAGTGTTGTTTGGGTGGTGGGCTTGAATGGCGGTGGACGGTTGTTTGAAGTATTTTGGACAGCGTTTTTACTGTGTATATATGTATTCCATGATAGGGCCCCACCTATGAGCACTTCAGGTGCTTTTTAGGGGTTCCTTACCCCATGTATTATATATGTATTTTAATGGGAATAATTTGTATATATGAATTTTTATGGTGGTTAAATAAAGTATTGAATTTAATTGAACTTCAAGTACTCCTCTTACTACTTCTACCACAAACAAGACCATTACTTCTCCTACAAGCACTGCTACAACTCCTACTACAATCACAAGTAATGATTTTACCACAACCACTGCTACTTGTACTACTGTATCATTATGGTTAAATGACCAGCCACCGACCTTCAAAAGAAAACCCGGTTACGAATCTGTCATTATGGTTATTCAGAAGTAAATGACTGTGTGTACAAAGTTCATAAGTTCATCTCACTCAAGCTCTCAGTCACAGTTAGTATTATGGAAGGTCATTAGGGCTTACTGGGGTAGGAAATCTGATCTCTATCCAGTATGTGGAATGTGGGGAATGCAGTAGGTCAGTCTGGGGGCAAGGTTTAATTGTAATAGTCATTATATCATAAGACTTATCAGTTTAGAGAGGAAGGAGCATACATCTTTTTAGTGTGTGTTTTTTTTCCAATGCTGTGAACACTAATATGCTAACGGGATTGTCACTGTTCGTTTGTCAGTGGGGATTATCGGAACATCAAGGTTTTCAGTTATTCAAAACCATCCAGGTTTTTAAAGTCCGGTCTCCAGGATAGCAAAATAACCTTAATGATACACCACTACTACTGCTACTCACCTGATGGGCTGAATTGCCCACAATGAGTGCCTCTTGAAGGGACAGTTCACTGGTGATAGAAGGGTCTTTGGCTGGGACCAGCTGCTCTGTCAGTCGGTAGGTGTGCACCTGGGGCATGGCCTGCTCATCTAGCACTCGGATGCTTTCATCAGCCTAGTGGTAAATATGACAGAAATATTAAACAAGTGAATCAGTAAATTATGTGGTGCGTAAGATATGTCCCCACCGAAAGTATAGATCTGTGGAATGGTATGAATGTAGAAGTTAGCATTTTTCATTAATTCTGAATAAATTTGTGTAAATTTGCATGATTAATTAATTTCAGAATTCTGTGTAGAAGTTTGGAGCCCCCACCTCCAAGCCCTATCAGATAAGCCAAACAGAAATGAAATCTACAGTGAAATGTAAAGTAGCATTTTGCACCAATTTTGAATTACACCTAGCCAATTTGGCGCGCCAGAGCAATACCTAAGCACAAATTTGTTGATGTTCGGGGATCAGTACTAGCACAGCAGCGCAACGGTATCACATTGCTACATGTATGATCAGAATGGTAGTACGATGTCAGAATATTGGCAGGACTTTGTTTAGAGTATCACATCAGTACCAGTGCTCTGCTGACATTAAAGATGCAATACTGGAGTACTGATGTTGCACTACCATTGTAGTCCCGTTGCTTGCTTCGTCAACCCAACAGCAGAATTCTTTTTAGCAAGTTCAAGAATTTCTACTATCACCTGCCATTGCTAATTTTGTCGCCGATATTCTGACAGTGTACTTTCGTTCTTATCAATGTGATACTGTTGCACTGCCAAACTAGTACCAATCCCAGAAAATTGACAAATTTGTGCTCCAGTATTGCTCTGGTGAGCCACATCGGCTACATGTGTTGGCACCCGTTGCCTCTGAGATTTTGTAACCTGTATAGAGCAAACACACAGTACATCAACTTCCCAGAGTCAACAAATTAAACCTTTGGTTGTAAAGTCTCAAGTAAAGCATTCAATGAAGACCAGGTTTGGAAGTTAAAGACTGTCATGCATAAAGTTTAATAAACCTAAATAAATAAACAAAAAAGTAACTAAATATATACAATACAAGGCAAACGTCAAGCGTTGTCTCGCCTGCATATCGCAGTCATGAAGAGACTGCATGTCAAAACTATGCTATATGAATCAAATTCAACTCACATTCAAACTTGACCTGCACCTTCAAGAGATGGACCTCTTGTATGAATTTGGCAATCCTACCTCAAAGGTATAGAAAGTTATTGTGTGTACAACATAGCACAGTGCCAGTCATGGAAAGTTCATTGACCTTTGACCTTATTCAAATTCAACTCACATTCGAACGCTCTGATCATTGTGCGCTTCAAGAAGATTGCCCTCTGGTATGAACATTGGTTGATTCCCAACTCGTTTAAGCTATATGACAAGTTATTGGTGTGTAACACACAGCACATGCCAGTCACTGGAAGTTCATTGACATTATTGACCTTTGACCCATAATTCAAAATTCAAACTCACATTCGATACTTGACCCTGTCACCTTCAAGAGATGGGACGCTCTTGTATGAACTTTGGTGACACCACCGCTCGAAGCTATAGAAATTTATTGTTGTGTACAACACAATATGTATGACGACTGCCTACAGGCCGCGACGCCTACCGCGCCTAGCCGGAAAGTAGTGAACCTATGTCTCGCTCCGCTACGCAGGTCAGTCATGGACATTTCATTGTATTCTTTACCTTATTCCAAATCGACTCATATCGAGCTTGATCTGCGGCCTTCAAGAGATGGACTCCTGGTATGATTCGGATGATGCCCCCTCGAACTATAGGACAAGTTATTATGTGATACAAACACAAACACAGTGCAGTCATGGAAAGTTCATTGACGCTTATGAGCTTAATAGCAAATTCAACTCAATCATTCAACTTACCCTGACCTTAAAGATGGAACCTTCTATTTATGAAATTTGGCATTCCCCTAAAACCTCGAAGGTAAGAAAGTTTTTGTGTACAACATAAGCAAAAGTGCCAGTCATGGAAAGTTCATTGATCCTTTGACCCTATGACCTTTTTCAAATTCGAGCTCATATTTCGAACATTGACCTGTGCTCAAGTAGATGTGACCTCTGGTCTGAATTTGGTGATCCCACCTCGAAGCTATACGAAGAGTTATTTGATTGTGTACAACACAATATGTTGACAGACCGCGACGCGTACCCCGACAGCCTGGAAGTAGGTGTATAGCCTATTGTCCTCGCTCCGACTACCCGCAGTCGAGACAAAAAAGCTAAATGAAATTTCAAACTTCTTTCTATTAAAAGCCTCAATTTCTCCCAGTACAAGTCCACCTATTCCAGGTTGGTTCGCTCTGCATTGTAGTATAGATTCGGTAACTGCTTCAAGTTAGCCGCTTAATTCCTGCCAAAGAAAAACAAATCAAAAAGTGACAAATACGTGTCAAACTTTTTACCTTTCTTATCAAATTCAATTCATTCTTGGAGAGCCTAACATTCTATCAGATACAGAAGACAAAAATATCAATCCTCCTCCCTTGTCTTTTTCTCCTCTTTCTCCTCTTCCTTCCTCCACCTCCAACTTCTACTTCCTCTTTCTCCTCCTCCCCCACCTCCCTCTCCTTCTCCTCCTCTCTCCTCTTCTCCTACTCAATCTCATCCCACTCCCCTCCTCATGTTCCTTCTCCTTCCCCTCCTCCTCTCCTCCTCTTCATCTCATTGTCAATCTTATCCTTCTCCCCTTTCCCTACCATCCTCCTACTCCTTCCCCTTCCCCTCCTCCTCCTTCTCCTCCTTCTCCTCCTCCTCTACTCCCCTCACTCTCTCTCTCTGTTCCTCATTATCCCCTCCTAAATATCATCCCATTCCCCTCCTCCTCCTCCTACTTCTCCTTCCCCTCCTCCTTCTCCTCCTGCTTTACTCGTTATCCTCTCCTCCTCCTCCTCTTCTCCTTCTTAATCCCATCCCTCTTCCCCTCCTCCTCCTCCTTATTTACTCCTCTCATCATCATCCCTTCTCCTCAGTCCCCACCTTCTCCTCCTCCACTTCCTATTCCCTCTCCTTGCCCTCCTCCTCCTCTACTCCTCTCCTCCTCCTCTCCTCATTCTCATCCTCCTCCTCCCCCTCCTCCTCCTCCTCCTCCTCCTGTCCACTTCCCTCTCCTCCTCTTGATCCTCCTCTCTTCAATCTCATTCCTCTCCCCTTCCTCCTCTTACTCCATCTCCTTTCCCTCCTCCCTCTCCTCCTTTCCACCTCCCCCTCTTTTTCTCCTTCTCAAACCCATCCCTCTCCTATTCCTCCTCCTTCTCACCTTCTCATCCCACTCCTTTTCCATTCATTTTCCCTGTTTTCCCCATGACATAACAGCCACATTTCTGTTACACATATACTGCATATATACATTTCACATATGACAAATCCACAGTAAAATGATACATATTACACACAACACAATTATGTTACAATATTCCAGTATTGAAAGTTGTTGTCACATAATTATGTATGCAGTATCAATGCTGTAAAAAACTATCACTAAGACCCCGATTTACACCAAGATTTTAGGCCGGCCTCGGGCTGGCCCGAGGCCGGCCTAAAGCTTGGTGTAAATGCAAAGGAGGCCCGAGGCCCTCCCCGATTTGGGACCACCTCTAGAGGTAGTCTCGGGCAGGCCCGAGGCCAGCCTCGGGCCGGCCTATATTTGGTGTAAATGGAAAGGAGGCCTCGGGCCCCCAATTTACCGGTGTATGTAGCGTGCAGGTAAACCGTGAATCAAACCAACCATCGAAGTTTGAAGAAAGACAACAAAATACATGAACCATTACATCCGTTATAGGTATCATTTTTTCTTCATACAGTTGTACGCACAACACTATGTTGTATCAACATCAACATTACACGATATGGAAAAAAACTTGCTGTTTACTTCAGAGTCTCATTCCAATATTTTTTTAATCGACTCTCTTACGAGAGACTTATGTAGGAATGTTATACGTGCAACGTGTATATTGATGTCGCGCACGAAAAGAATCCTCCTTTCTTTTACATGAATGATAGGGAGACACAATGCGGCGAGTTTTGGAAAGGGGGACTTTAGGCCGGCCTAATATTTGGTGAAAATGCACAAAATTGGGGGCCTCGGGCCTCCAATTCAGGCCGGCCCGAGGCCGGCCTCGGGCCGGCCTTTTGGTGTAAATCGGGCCTAAGATGCACAACTTACCTTGACTAAATCTTTAACTAGATCCATCTTTCTTAGTAAGAGGCTGACCACGATGACTCGAGCATAATACCTCAGTTTCTTGACCATCAGCTCTGGACTACAGACAAATTTTAAAGTAAAAGCAAAACATTCAGACATTTAAAGTCCATGCATATCATTCGTTACCATCATTTGAAATAATCTATGTCAACAGAAAAAGTTCCTGAAATACGCATACACCTGTATTTTCAGGAAATTTGATCCCTTTTACTGAAATTTGATCATTTTTTTCTGGGGCAGGGGGCTGCTTTGTCAGATAGTTACTCTTATTGCTTCATAATGAAAATATTAGATATTATTATTGCAAATAATTATCTACCAAGAAAAAAGTATGTTGTTGGGTCCTCGGGCCCAGGGGAGTTGTCCTCTGGGAAAGGTGTCTTCCGGTTCTGGGGAAGTTGTCCTCTGGGAAAGGTGTCTTCCTGTTCTGGGGAAGTTGTCCTCTGGGAAAGGTGTCTTCCGGTTCTGGGG
>JZLH01S0094597.1:33766-44808 GCA_001188425.1 Eucidaris tribuloides | reverse complement strand
AAGTTGTCCTCTGGGAAAGGTGTCTTCCGGTTCTGGGGGAGTTGTCAGGTGGGAGTTTTCCCCGGAGGAGTTGTCCTCCAGGGCAGTTGTCCTGATACGGTATTATGGAAATATCATACCCAAAGTAACGATTTCCATCAATACAAAAAATTAAAATTAAAAATTCACACCAAAATAATCCAATTCAAGGAAGTATGTGTTATTAAATGGTGATATTTGTCTTGTATCATTTATAAAAGCAAAAAGAGAGAAAGTTGAGTGATGATTAAAAGTTAAACCCCTCCTGCTCCTATAGTGGAACATCAGACATTGTCTATCTCTGTTTCAATAACCCTAGGCCCTATGGCTTCACAAAACAGTTTGACTACAGTGGGAGGGTTATTCCCCTGGTAGTCCCATGCATTTAACTCCCTACACCATCTAGATATCCGGGCGACAGACTAGAGGCAACAGGTACCGTTTTTATAATGGTTTTTGTTATGACCCGACCACGAGCCAGAACTCATAATCTCCTGGTTGAGAGGTGGATGCTCTACACACAGAGCCAACTCGCCCAGTCTAATGATTACTCGGTCATTTTGATAACAATGACTAGTACAGTGTATATCATTCCTCTTGTCTCAACCATTAAACTATCTTTTTCTTAAAGTGACAGGCTAACATTGAGGAGCTTCAATTTAAAAAATAATCAAACTTTGATATCTGAGCTACATAGTAGTGTTCAAATGGACAAATAAACACCCTAGAATACAAAAGTTTGGAAAGTTACACTGCCAATGGCAAGTTATGCATGAATAAACAATTAAAACTCGGGGCGAGTTTTAATAGCCTAGGTGTACACACAGGGCAAGTGAATCTGGTCAACTTACGATTTTCACTTTTTTAAAGCACTAAATAATAATTTTGAAATACAATTTTTCAGGACTTCATTTTTAGACCTCATCAAAGACACTGGTAGCATGGGGAATCATGTGGCTCAGATTTTTTTAATCGTGGTAAATGTTAGCCAATACCTTTAACTTACCTTTTCTCACGGTTGACTTTTGAGAAGTATGCCCTGGCCCTGATGGCTGAATAGAACGAAAATGCCTCGTGGAGGTAGTTGGTCTCACTTGTCCTTAAGCTAAGAGAGAAGAGAAAAAATATATAGAATATAAATTATATATTCCATATATGTAACAAGTGATACTAAAGATGTGTGTATTGACAAATGATCTCACTCAATTTTCAGTACATCAGATCATTGTAAATCAAAGGTAAACAACTAAAACATGATTGGGGGTAGTCTTCAACTTGGGGTGAAACTATTCTAGAATCAAGTAAACTGTTCATGGATTCTACTGTGAAAATCATGCAGTCAAAAGTTGACTCATTTTAAATGTACTTCCATCAATTTACCTTGTGACAGACAAATTTCTTATGTAGCTTTGTATGGGATTAATTCCTCTCTGGGCTCGAAAGAAAGAAATTCCTGGTATGATCCTGCTTGATTTTCCTCACCTAAACAAATTCAAGACAAATCCTTCCAGCCAGGAGATACACTCCAGCTGGTGTACATACTGGTAACCAACACACATATCTTAAGTTGTCATCAACCTTCAAATTAATTCACACTATCTTGAGATGTGTCTCGAGACACCTGTGATACCTGTGTCTTACACTTCAGCTCAGTATGAGGCCTTAGCCCAAAAGAACACACATACACACACACACACACACACACACACACACACACACACACACACACACAATACACACTACTACAATACACACATCACACACACACACACACACACACACACACACACACACACACACACACACACACACACACACACACACACACACAACACACACACATGTACACACACACACACACACACATACACACACATACACAGATGTACACATACACACATGTACACACATACATGTACACACACACATGTACAAAAACACACATACAGTGATACACACACACACTTGTAAGCAAACAAACACATACACAAGTACATTACAGGTGGGTAGGATATACCTCTAAACACAAGCAAAAAGAAAACCAGTAACTTCTTGAATGTGGTCATGTAGTAGCACTGTGTGCTTGAATATCTTTCAACTCATCAAGGAGACATCAATGCCAAACAATAAACCTTCACTAAAAATGGCTATTAATAAATCTGGTTTCCTGTTCAATCAATTCCAAGTGACAGCTATTATGAATTCCTCTTTTCCTCTGTCGCATCCCTTGCCACGTAGAACAGCTGTTCTCACAATTGAGTAGCATGCGTTGTATTTAGAACTAGTTGTATTCATACATGTAGGAAATATAACAGGTGTGCTTTATGACAGGAATCATTTGTAAAGATGAGAATTTGTGAAAATTTCATGGGGACGTGTGTATTTCATAATTGAGGGCTTCATACATGTAAAAACTGAATGCTATTATATATCTTTACATATATGTCTCATGTGAACTTTTTTAGCAACTGATCAGAATTCATTTTTTTTGGGGGGGGGGAAACAAATCAATAATATCCAATGAGGATCAAGAATTAGTGTCAACTACGTTCCAAAGATCAACGAAGGGTACCTTGTTCTAAATTTGTAATTCAGAATTGTCTTTTGTTTTTCTGAAATATTACCACTGATAGACATTTTTGTGTTTGATGACCTCGTAATTATTCAAAGTACGACTCCACTTTGCCCATGACAGTTGTCATGGCAACATTAATATGTTGCTATGGTCATCGGGAACTATATAGCTTGTTGCTATGGCAGTCACAGCACAGATCACTGCTCCACTTGAAAAATTGATCAGCATCAGTCGTCTAGGATGAAATGTTGTCTGTCCTTGACTTGGTTCAGAAAAAGCTACAGGGATAAAAGAACTTGGCAGAAATATATATATATATATATTTTTTTTTACATATTTATAAAATTCTTGAGTCTTGGTGATCTTGCCTTGTTTGTTACATGTACTTCAGTCTAAACAAGACATTATACAAAGAGAGGAAGGCCGCACAGTAATGAATCCAAAAATAAACAACACTGAACATGCTCTCTAGTGAATTGTACATTTTCTGCAAACATTCAAAGCACTCGGTTCTTCTTCATTCTTGTCAAAGAGAACGTTGACAATTCTATGGAAATCTTCTGAGGTTTTTGATAATAAAAATATATGTTTGCTCGTTATACACAGACTTCCCTGAATTATACAGCACAATACATTTCCACAAGGGCCACACTGCTAGTAAAGCATGTTACTTCTAGTCTCCTTTCTGAATCTAATTCACAATGCCATGACAAAGATGTTTACAGGCGTATATGTATGTAGGGCCGTCAAATAGAAATTTCTTCTCCGAAATGTCACCTCAAATATTTAGCCAACAGACACAGCTGTCGACACAACAATGGTCTGATTAATTGGGATAGCGACATTCATAATGCAGTCTTACACCACCGTACCTATTCATGTTTAATTACACCTGTATTGTGGCTACATGTACATACTGAAGGGGAAAATCAGCCTGCCAGGGGACCCCAGTGATGACTGACAACGCTATTGAAAGCAGCAGTGGAATTTTGAACTTTGGGCTTGACCACATCGTCAATTTCCGGGGAACCAAGATTCTTATGGTGTAGATTACACTCAGAACAATAGTTCTCAGTTTCTATAACCTTCGGCAAGTGTGAGAAAGAAAAAAATGCTTGCTTTGAGAAGTGACTGGCTGCAGAGATGACATTGTTAGGTCCTGATTTATTACTTTGGTACCCTGTGTGTTGTTGTCGTAAGATAAAATCTCTGTCGATACATATATCGTCTTTCAGTCAAAATACTGTTATCTGGACAAGCTTTCCGACAGAAGGCCTGTAGACGACGCCACTACATGTATGTCTCATAATCTACAAGTCTCATGTCACCCTATCACTCGTACTGTAAAAACTAGGCTTTCAAAATTTTCTGACAAGGCTAATTTTATGGTACATCAACAAACAAACAACAGCTGCAATTGTATGCACTGCAGGATAGGAATTAATTTTGAATTTTTAAGGGTGATTTTTATTAGAGCCTTGGGGCTATTTTTTAATTTTGGGGGGGGGCTATTTTTCCACCACTGGGGCTATTTTTTTCGTTGCACATCAGAATTTGAATAATGCTATGAAAGATTGCCGATGTTTTTACTGGTGCTTCATCCACAAAAGCAACCGTTTAATTCATTTTTGTTTTAATGCCATAATAAAAAAAAAATGAAATTTTTTGTAGCAAATCTGAGGGTGATTCTGAAGGAAATGGTCGCCCCAAAGAATTGGTTTGGGGGGATTTTAGGGGGCGATTTGGGCTTTGCCAAGGGCTAAATCGCCTGTCGCCCTGGGTTATTTCCTACACTGATGCACTGATATCTTAAACCCCTGTCATTTTATCATGTACATAATGCAAAATAAAAATAAAATGGAAAGTATTCTAATGTCACTCTAGACATCAGAAAACAACATCAAACCTACTGAAAATTGTTACGTGACAAATTATGATGTTTAAATTAAAGGAAAGCATCTTTCAGTATGTACATAACCTAAGGGTAATGTTGGGGTCCCCCATCCCCCCCCCCTCCCAACATTTTACATTTTGAGTAATTTCTCAAAAATGGGAGAATTGAGCCAGCAATTTTCAGGGCATTGATATATCACCTGTGTACAATATCTAAAACAGCATAATTGCAAAGAATTTCATTTTTACCATGATTTACCAAAACTATACCTTGACTTTAATAGGCACTGGAGGGTTAAGAAACTCAGGGACAATTTGACATTTACATGTTTGCGCAAACATGCCATGTTTGCCGTCATTATTTGACTTCTGCGGCCCGATTGGTGGCAACCTTGCACACACTCTCTCTCAACAAACACAAGCAACAGCCGAACATCTGTCTAAACAGCACGTTGACGGCCGTCGAGTTTCGTTCGATCGACACCATCATCATTATTGATGTGTTTGATGACGTATTGTCACTCACTCCAACACCTGCGAGGCGCGGGCCCACAGGTGATGGGCTGGTTGCCACGTTCGCGACAGTCGAGCTATGTAATTGGATTCGGTGCTCGACTAATGGCGGCCTTGACGACAGAATGGAATGGATGCAGCCTTTATAAAGGAACATCTCACAGGCTTGTATATGTCTGAAAGAGTACATCTTCACAAAGTGTAACATGTACAGTACATCTGATGAAATACTTCTTCATTATCTCCACTAGGCCAGTAATTACAACACAATTTCAAAATATAACGGGTGCATCAGTATGTACACATAGCAGGGTTGGCCGGTAAATACCGGGCGGTAAATACTGGGTGGTAAATACCGGTATTTACTGGTAAATACCGCCTTGCTATTTTTGACAAAAACGGGAAATACTGGGTAATACTATAAACAAGTTATTTCTTGAAGGATAATAACTCAAAAAAGTAGAGATTGTTGTTCAGTAAGTGTGATTCAACACAAAATACAACAAAAAACTAATTTAACTGATGGTGGGAAACTAGGAACTCATTCTGATTGGTTGGACACATTTTCTACACAGCCAAATCAATACTAAAAGTAGGAAAATTTTAAAATCACCTGCTTTTATTTTTGAAATTGTTTTCAATCACTCCAGTCTGCAAATATCTGAATTGTTCCATAAGTCCAGAACACTTAAAACAGCATACCCCATAGACAGATATTGATTTCGTCCCTGTATATTCAGCAAGATGAGGGCTAAACCCCACAAAAAAGCTACATGTAACACCTGAATAATATACAGTGTAGTTCTGTACAGTGCACAGTATTTGAAATAACACTGAAATAAATTATCAAAATTGAAAAGAGATTTTTAACAGTCTTTTCATTTCAAATTTATCAGTTCAAGGTGGATTTGTGTAAGAAGAGCCCAAATGAAGGGCATTAATGGCCTTTCTAGTTGACCAAGTACAACTTCAAGAGTACACTGTTAGGTATCGCCCATGTATTTCCCAGTATTTCCCAGTATTTCCCGGTATTTCCCAGGTATTTCCCAGTATTTCCCTGTATTTCCCGCCTGGGAGGGGAGGGGGTGGTCATCTGCATTTTCTATCAGGGTTTTCTTCTTGTTTTTAACACTAGACCTACACCCACCTGCCCCCCTGGGGGGGGGGGCAGTGTCATTACAAGGTGTACACCTTGCGCGTGTACGGACTTTCAAAATGGACCCTAAACAAGTAATTATCTGTCGATCTCACAATACCCTAAACAAGCATTCGAGTCTGAAAAGATACCCTTAATAAGTATTCAAGTCTGAAAAGATCCCTAAACAAGTATTCAAGTCTGAAAGATACCCTTTTTTCTGATTTTGGCGTATTTTGAGACCCTTTTTCAATGTACGCGAGTATATCGCCTGACCGTGAAAAACAACCCTTTTTACTGTTTTTTCACACGTCGCATGGTGTACACCTTGTAATGACACTGGCCCCCCGGGCACCTGCCATGTCAATAACTTTTCAACAATGCACTCTTCATCTCCTCTTCCTTTCTCTAAGCCTACCCGCCAGTTGAGTCTTTACTCCAGAATCCCTTTAAATCGGCAAAGTGCTTGCATCTCGTCCACCAGACCGAGTTATGAAATAAAATGTCACGGCTAAGTAGGACTCAAGATTGATGTCTAGCGCCTAATTTTCCCCGGCTTTGCCTGCCTGCGACGGGTAATTGCTCGCATGAATTGCCATGATAACCATGAAATAACCTGTGGGGTTATTGTGATAGGCATTTCATCGTTCCTGAGGAAAATCTGAAAAATGAGAGGTATTTGATGGGACATTGGCTGACTGTGTCGACATCTTCGGTAGACGGAATACATTGCATGCCTTCATAGAGACCAACGTGAAAGAAAATTACACCGAAAATATATCAAAAATGTATGTGTTTACAGTGCAATTGATACATGTAAATCCCAAAAGCAGAGTTAGGTTTCATAAATTATGCATTTCCATATTTTATCTTTCGCGCCACCCTGCGGTATAGAATATCTTTCCGCACAATTTAAAAGTTCACCCCACCTACATGTAGATACACAATATAGCTATGTACTATAGCAATGAATACAAAACATGCTCATACAAACAAGTATACAGTATCATGCTACAATTTGGGCATGATACAGAAAGACCAAAGTTTTCCACGTTGTAGATTTTCCGCGGAAATCATGGAATTTGAGGTACATATATAATGCGGAAAACAGCATTTTGATCAAAATTAAAGAAAAAAATCATGCCTAAAAATTTCCCTCCCAAATAAATTTTGAAGTATTTATTGAATTAAACTTAACTAATTTACTAAACAAGATGCTTAATAAAGCCAAAGAAATCATGCGTTACCTGTAATTAATTCCCCAAACCCAAATTAAATCCCCCATTGGCCTATAAGCTTGACGGTATTTTGATTTTTTCCAACAAAAATTCAAATCAGAAAATTGCAAAATTACAACTCGGAGAAAAAAGGAATTTGACATTTGTAAAACGGAATTAGACATAACACAGAAAACTTCAGTTTTTATGATACAGCTACATGCACATTTTTAATCAAGGCAAGACAATGTCTGTTTTGTAAAATTTAATTCTAATGAGGGTTAATGATATGGGATGTGTAATACATGTATGTCATACAGTAAAACACTAACTTTCATGAATCCTGACAGTTGTTCGCGTGCATGAACTTTCACAAATCGCCGACCAAGTCTTGTACTCAATTCGTTGTCATTGTCGTTGTCATCGTCATCACAGTAGTAGTAGTAGTAGTAGTAGTAGTAGTACTTTGGTAATGACAATACACCGATAAAAAACAATTTCTCATCACATGCCATTATCCATACCGATGAACATGAATTAATGTTGCAGATTCCATCAAATATTTGGCATCACATAATCACACAGGATATTTTTGTTCTACCACGCCACGCGAGACTGGTGTGGTGATGACGAACAAGACCCGTTACCATAGCAACATGATGATAATCGGGTTATTTGTTTGAATAGATGTATTCCCAGAGCTCTCAGAACTGCTCATACTCAGCTCAAGAGTTTACAGCAAATCAAGGTGATTAGCAGGTGTTAGTTGCTTTCAGGCTTTTTTTTTCTCATTTTTTCATGTCTTGCTGTATCTTGTAATAATAATAATAATGAAACATTTTCGTATAGCGAAATAGCGTATAATACATAGGCAAAATAGCATTTTTACAAAAGAAGTGCAGATGATGCACTGAGTTCGGAATCGTTTACAAAATGCTAAATAAATGTGTTTTCAAACTATTTCTAAACTTTTCGTATGTTTGTATATTCCTAAGATATTCTGGCAGATTATTCCATGAAACAGCAGCTGCATATGAAAATGATCTTTCACCACATGACTTTGTCACAGTATGTGGAACCTGTAATAATGACTTTTTACTTGAACAAAGCATTCTTTCTGGTTTATTTAGTGTTAACAATTCAACAAGATACAATGGAGCAAACTGATGAAAACATTGGTAGGCTAATAAAAGTACTTTGTAATGCATAAAAGATCGGATAGGTAGCCAATGTAAGTTTTGTAAGACTGGGGAAATTGGTTCATGTTTCTTTGTTTGTGTTACGAGTCGCGCTGCTGAATTTTGAATTTGACGAGACAGAAGACCAAAAAGAAAACTATTACAAAAATCAAAATGGCACAAAACAAAAGCATGAATTAGGCACTCAGTAGTTGTCTTGTCCAAAAAATTGTGAATTTTACCTATTTTATGCAGTCTGAATGATGCTGAGCAACATTTACGTGAAACAAAATTTTCAAACGTGAATTTATCGTCAAAAGCAATTCCTAATTCATTGTAATTTAGAATGAATTTCTTTACTTGTTCAGCCATTCCACGTAAATGTCGTGTAAGTCACACGTTTCATGTCACACAAGTCGTAAACAAGGGTATAGATCAAAACCGAGAAAATATTGGAGCCGAATCCAATACTTGATCAAGTAAATCAATCATCTATACCCTGACATGTGACTCGTAAGACACAGAATGCATGACTTGCATAACACAAGTATGGAATGGCTGTGTTAGTCCTCTTTTGCAGACAGAATTTATCACTAGCAACACACCAATCTCCAATCTTAAGATCATGATCTGGCATATCAAACTCATATCAGATTAAAATAGACATATAACTGACGGTGATTAAAACACCCACTACATCAACATGGCCTTAAGCAAGGAAGTATCCCCATATGCTGTTACCATGGCAGCACAGTTTCTAGCACATTCAAGAAATGTCTTGCACATTTTCATCCCAGCACCAATGTGTGTGCCAATTCTCATGAGCATTGGTCAAGAACTGAGAAGTTTGATAGTTTGATCTGCAAAATTTTTCCCTGATTTAGGCCTAAAAATTTTTTTTTGTATTGCGTATTAACCCGCCCGACCCTAAAAATATCCCCGACCCTACGTTTTTTTTCTTTCTTTGTATTGCTATCGATAGTATCGATATTGCATGTCGTGCTGACCTTGCGATCGAATTGAAAACCCGGAAGTGTTGCGGACATAACAGCGATTTTCCCGCCGTATGCGCGCATACAACGCACTTCGTGCACTTCTATATGGAGCCTTGCTAGCTATAGCCTCTAGCCGCGCTATTAACTACATTGACTTGAATGATGTCATTGATGAACTATTGCAAGAAATAATGGCTTCCGAATTGGCCGATTGTAGGCTTATAGTTCATAAAGTGAAAGCATTGGGCGCTGATAATGGCCCATTAAAAAACAAAAAACAAAAAAAACCACCGCCCTACCAACCCTATTTTTTAGTGAGCCATTACTCCAATACATAAAAAAAATTTTTAGGCCTTATTGCTATAATACAGTATGACATTACCATTTACCTGGGCAATGCAGTTTCTAACACATTGAGTTCACAAAATGCATCTTGCACATTTTCATCCCAAGACCAATGCATGTGCCAAATCTCATGAGCATTGGTCAAAAATTGAGGAAATACAGCGTGTTTCTATTGAAGCTAGTTTTCCGGAATGAACCGGCTAATGGAGGAGAAGATCTCAATAGAAACAGACCTTCTCCGCCATTATCCGTCTTTTAGCAGAGAAAGTTTTGCCGGTATCTATACTGCTTTTTGCAGGATAATAGCGGAGAACGATATCGTAAGACGTCAATAGAAACAGACCTTCTCCGCTATTATCCGTCTTTTGGAGTAGAAGAGCCCAATAGAAACAGACCTTCTCCGCCATTATCCGTCTTTTGCCGGTGAGAAACCGGAAATAAACAAAACCACATGATCGGAATACATGACCCCTGGCTGCAGCGCGCGTGTGTTTGATTGAGCATAACTTTGACCTCGGTCATCCCACAAGACCTTGCGGCAACCCAGGTCAACGGACTCTTAGCCGGTAATCGTACGATCCCGGTAGGATCGATCGTGCTTTGCGGAAAACGCAATCCAATAGAAACAGACCTTCTCCGCTATTAGCCGGATAAATACAGTAGGTTCAATAGAAACACCCTGGTAGATCGACCCGGAAGATTTGCAATGAACCAAATGAACAACCACCTGCCATCCCTCCCCCCCCCCCTTGACCAACCAACCGTATGCTAATAAACAGTACCCCCTTCAAACTTTGTTGGCAATAGTATAATTATTCTACAATCCCTTGTGTGCAGACTAACACGAAATGACTTGAACAAGAACCATGAAAAACTGAAACAATGAACTTATGCAATACAATAAAAGAACATACAGTAGACAGTAATTTTAAGAGAAAAAAAGAAAGACGAAAGAAAAGAATGGCAAAAAGACAAGAGAAAACAAAAATGAATGAATCTTGAAAGAAACTTTGAAAAAAGGAAAGAAATAATGAAGTAAGATGCCCTCTGGTTTTAACTCAATGTTAAATTTTTGTCTACACCAGTGGAAATTTAAACTTTGCAACACCCCCATAGACGGTAACACACACACACACACACACACACACACACACACACACACACACACACACA